>JACRUU010000012.1:21076326-21136326 GCA_030449085.1 Kryptopterus vitreolus
ACATTAAAGGGCAGACGTGACTGTGCTGCCTGCATGTAAGCCTTAACGCAGACAGCACAGCTGAGACATTCCTAATACATCCGTGACTAACAAAAGTAGAAGTGTGCTGGGGATTGTTATTCAAGCTGTCTCTGCTCTCCTCGTGCCTTCAGGTGACGATTCTCAGACTCCTCACAAGCACAACCCACGCAATTAAGTGCCATAAAATGCGTGATTTGTTTTTCTTCCCAAACAAAGGTTGTCAAGGGTCGAGATTTAACACATCTAACCAGGGTTCTCTTTGTTAAGAAGGAGCTACACTCAATATGATTGATGTTAATGTAGCGTTCCTTTGTGCGATGTAAATGGTACAAATTACAACCGCTCCTAAAAAAAAAATCAAACATTTGAGATCAGGTGAGATCAAACATCCATGCACGAGTCAACTCACAGATATTTCAAGTTCTCCAGATCCTCAAAAGCATCTTTAGGGATTCTTCGGATGAGATTGTTGTTTAAAAGGCTTTGGGGGAGAAATAAACAACAATTAAATAGAAGTACACATTTGAAACATGTGGATATACAGTGCAGACATACATTATGAATTTCGTCAAAAAAAAATACAAAAAAAAACCCTTTCACTGCAACAAAGAAAACATTATAATGGATGTTACCAAATGTAGGATTATAAATACAAATCTGTTGTGCATTTAAATTCACCCAGGGGACTCATGCTTGTTGTGTATCTCTTATACTAGGAAGTATAAGGAATAAAACCTGTGCTTGCAAGAAAATAATTTATGAACGAGTGAAAATGTGTCAATGTCTTATACCACAGCATTAATTAATTACACTTGCAACAGCAAATTATCTTTTTTTTTCCATTTTCTGTTACATTTAATAGGGCACAGTCAGAGCATCTTCTAACCAATGAACAGTGAAATACATAAATAAAAACCTCCTTAGGATAATTTCCGTGTGATACTGAACAGTGGCCCACAAGAGCAGGAAAAATAAATTCTGCAAGGATTATGAGGTGTCCTGCATGTGTGGCCTGCAGCCGGAACAAGCATACAAAGTAAACACACGCTCATAAAAGTTTGTAGGAGCATGAAAACAAAGTGAGGCAGGCTAATGGCACGGGATACTTACAGCGTGTTGAGGTTCCTCAGTCGTTTGAAAGAGCCAGATGGCAAGTCTTTAATTTTGTTAAACCTCAGGTCTCTGTTAAAAAAAGAAGCATACAGCAAGCGTGATTAGATAAGAAAGCAGCCATAAACGTATCAGAAAAGAAAATCATTTTTATGCATGCACGTGTATAATGGTGCTATTTAATACAACCCACTAACAGCCATTGATATGTAGGTTTCAATAATCATGTCTTATTTTAAGATAAATTTTCTATAGAAAATAGATATTAAACACAATACAGATATCTAATTATAAAATGATAAAAAAAATGTATGTATATTGCCATAAATTTACAAATTACAATACATAAATTAGCAAAACAGAGCTATATATAGTACACCAATCTAGATTACTGTATAGTTTACTGTATATATGCATGTTGCGGTGTGCACGTGGACGAGCTTGCAAGTGGAGGGCACGAGTAATGAACGGTAAGAAGAACGCCTGTAGCTAATGAGACTAATTGGTGTGCTCAGTTTCAATGTCCAGCGACACTGACCAAAAAGAGAGAGACAAGATCTAAGACTGTGCTTTTGAAACACCAAAAATACATATACAAACAAACATGAAAAAATACAAACTCTAACAACCAATACAACTGAAGTGTCCTGGCAAGAGTAAGGCAGTTCACAAACGGGGAGATGTGTAAATAGAATAGAATAGCCTTTATTTGTCACAATTACATTACAGCACAGTATTTCTTCACATATTCTTCCAAAAAGCTGGGGTCAGAGCACAGAGCTCAGCCATGGTACAGGTTAGGGGCATTGCTCAGGGACCCATGAGCGGCAGCTTGGTGGTACAGGGGCTCAAACCCCCAACCTTCCAATCAGTAACCTAGCGCCTTAATCACTGAGCTACCCTCCTTCATCTCCCAATGTATCACACCACATATACTCTGCTTTGACTGCCAGACGCACAATTATTATTATTATTATTATTATTATTACAATTTTGTCATTCTGCTATCACCATGTAAGATTGAAAAATTACAATTTGCACAGTCGTAACCCATAATCTTATTATTTTATATGCGATCTTATTTGTATAACAAACACACAGATGCCATTTAACTACATTACTACATAAGAAAGTTAAATTTAACTGATTTAAAGGAAAAGTAACCAGAATCCAAGTGAATCATAGTTCAGGAACCTAAACTGTACGTGTGTTTTTTTTATTTTGCAGTAACAACACCCTGAATACAACATCTACTTTCTAAATAATTTAGAGGTTTTTCGAAATAAAAAAAATGGATAATTAAATATCCATACAGGGATAAGATATCATGTCCCGATGCCTTGTTTAAAAAGACATGTTTTTAAAAAGTTTCCCATCCCAACATCCCACATGATCCCACATGATGCAGTTACAAATATAAGTGTAGTGTCCGTTGTCACGCTGAGGAATTAATAACAAACTGTTAACAAACCATAAACAAACAGCTGATGCTACGTCTTACGTCATTTGTATTAGTAATATCTGAGCAGTAATGAAACCATATCTAACAATTAGAGGGCGGTAAGACGATCTGTGGAAGAAGAGAAGCGTCCGCGAGAAGCATGTGGAATATAAATAAAATGCAGGTGTTTGCAGAGACACGGTCATGCATGAGATCAGGTCAGCTATGCGAGCACTGAGGACCGAGACACTCGCGCTTCCTTTCCGCACACTCAGTCCACTTGTCCTAATGATCTCTGTTATAGATACTGTTTAAACAGTACAACTTCACTCCAGCCAGAAAAAAAAAAAACATTCATGACTGCATAGGTTAATCATTTTGGTGTGAATTATCTGTTTTTTGGAAAGCTTTCTAATCTATTTCAAATGTCAGCAGGTTTATCTAACCAATCCCTAAACACATTGCAGTCACAATACAGATAGCGTTGTGCTTAACGATGAATTAAAAACTCATGACTTATTAAATCTCAGCCTTGGTTACAAGCTCAAACGATTAGTTGATGATTCTACAGGACATCCCGAGCTTCCTTATCACTGGACTGCCAAAGAGAACTGAGGATAGCATTTTAAAAAGGAAAGATAGAGGATTAAATGCTGACAGCGACTCTTGCAAGAATTAAAGAAATGTTTTAGCAACGGCTTTGCATCTCAATATGTATTCTTTTATAAGACTTAACTAAAATCCTTTTTTAGGACTTGTGTAATTGGATGAAGTCACTAAAATACTCAGCCCTGTCTGCCGTGTATAGCTGGCCTGTTTGAGCGCAAGGCACGGTTTGAGCGCAGTGTGTGTGTGTAGTGGCATGCTCAGACAGGGCCAGAGCCGAATTCCACAGACCTTCGACATTGCTCCAGGCAATACTTGTTGCAAAGACATGGAGCTGCTGTGTGGAAACTATTCAGCACTTGGACAAACATTGCTGATTGTTTAAACGTGCTTAAATGGATGCGCCATCAATTTTCTTCGGTATAGGTTTAACTGTCGGATTGAGAATTCCAACAAAAATATGATTATCCTCCCTGTACCTCATCACGACAGAGTACCTGAATGAATAAAATGTGTAAAGAGAAAAAATATATAATCCAGTTTGAAACAGTAATTCAGTCATTTGTCTAGACTTTAATATGGAGGCTGTGAAACACGACTGGATAGACATATATCTGGCCAAACTCAGGAAATTTAAATATATTTACATATTGTTGATACATGATATATAACCTAATAAATGAATAATATTGCTATTTAGTTAAACCTACAAAGACCTTATATACCTCTTGTACCCACAGAACTACTTTATCTTCGCGCAAGAGATACATACATGCGACGCTCAGATTTCACTCCATCTATCCTGATCGTACATGTACATATACATGACATATCAAACATTGAGTTCTGTCAATTTTTACCAGCCGCAAATAATGACAAAATACAAAACCTCTAGTGAAAAAAAACCCACTGCAGCAAGTAGTTAAATTACGTGGGTCATTCAGGTTCTTGTGGACGAGCCGTTACCATAGAAACAATAAAACAATAAAATTGATATAGTGTACACTTACTGTACGAACTGTACCCGTAAATATATTCCGCTGTCGCCCAAAACACATTTATAATCATAGTCTTTTATCTGATAATATTATTTAATAATGACATCACCTTGGTGAGGCAGAACAACACTGCTGAAATTCATTGGAAAGTTTCCCAAATTCCAGCTATGAAAACAGATTGTTTCAGAATGGTTGAGGTTTTTTTTGTGTGTGTGTTGTATGGCCTACATGACGAGGAAACTGCTTCGGTTAAACAGTTGCCTTAAGGAGACTTAAAGACAATGTGGTATTGTGTGTAATCAGTACATCATTGTAGCATTGAAAGATCCCTGCAGTGTTTACAGTGTGGTCTATGGCGGCTTATCGGGACAGGAACCAATTGGGAATACGGCTTCAATCGTATAACACAAATATTTTGTGTTTTTTTTTCGTGCTTTATGGTTTTAAAACACATCCAGAGGCCACACTGATCCTCTTCTGAAGCGTAAACAATATTCAGTGCTTAAAGTGATAGTATAACAATGGTGCCAATGTATGAGAAATGATCAAAACACTATGTTAGTTTTTATGAGAAACTGATATAGCACTAATTATAAATATACAATATAATTAGAGTGCAAAAGGGACTATAAGTTTTTCAATTTCTAGAAACTCCATGGGTACAGTATTATGAACCTGATGGCTCAATTGGATGTTTGATGGGAACTAAATTGCATATAAATGCCATGATGGACTGGAATGGTATTTCCTTGAGATTTTTACATGTTAAAATGAAACTGGATTATAAATTGCCTGTACTGTAATGCATGTCCACCTGAACGTCTCTCACATTTGCATTTACCCCCAGATGAATAGGGGCAATGTAACCAGATATGTTACGAAATATATCCTATAATTAACCATATCAAAGGAAGGAAGTGAATCTTTTTTTGCCACCATAAACCGGCCTTCAAAAACACCGGTAGTGCTTACGACTACCTTCCATTTAAAAAAAATGCTTGTTTACTTTCGGGGCACGTTTTGAGTTCGCATGAATGTGAGTGCAAATAAAAATCACAAAAATCTTTGGCCACATGATATGCCGAAACATTCAGTATGTAGACGTGTGAGAAAATACAAACACAAATCCTATCTGTGGAAAATATATATTCAATTTAGATAAAGCCTTCATTTATGTAATTTATCTAAGCCTATGGGTAAGAAAGGGATTACGAGGAAGTGTTTCAAGATACCACACGTTCCTGTGAAGTACAGGCATTCTCCACAGCTGATAAGATATACTTAAGCAACAGAAGAACTATTAACACAAGCTGAATAAATATCTACAGCTGAACCAGCTTCAGACGACAGGGAGGTATGATGGAGCACAGGGTGGAACTGGGTGTGATTAGATTCTGAGAGGCTGCGACTCAGTGAATCGATGTTTGTGCTTTCTTGGTACAGGGTGAAGATTTACTGAGGCTTGATTTGTGACGAGTATGCCAATGAGAAACACTTTATATCAATATGAGTACTACCGTGTGTGTTTGTGTGTGTCAAATGGGGACTTAGTGTACATCAAAAACGCTACCTGTACCTGTAACTCTTAGACTAAAGCATTATTCTGGGAGACTTGCATAACTAACTAGCTCACCATTTTGCAATATATTCTGATATTACATGTATACTATGTTTTACATTATAATTCTCTTTTTAATTCATTTTAATGATTTTTTTAGCTTAGTCATCTAAAACATGAGACTGAGCAACACCCTGGAACTTGGCCCAATAGCCTAGTTAGTACATTTATGAGTTGCGTCACATAATAATAACTCAATGAACTCGGCCACACAAGAAAATGCAGCCTAATATGGTCTTGCATTACATAACAAAATAACCCCCAAACGGAAAACTCCCTCATCAAGCTTTTAGCAACTGTAGATGTGCCAAACATTTTCGAGTTGATAATATTATTAATCTCGTCCCTGCTTTAAGCTTTTAACCTGTCTTTAAATCTAGATAATTCAATTATCAATCCACTGAGATGACAAAAGTCACTAGTGAACGAGACAAGGCCATATTTAATCCTGTGGCCTCAAAAATTGTGTTAGTATCTATCATAGTATTAATGATCAAGGTATGAGTGGAGGCAAACCTGGAAATAATAAAGATCATTCATAAAAAAAAAAAAAAAAAAAAAAAAAAAAAAAAAAAAAAACACCATAACATAACCTGCCAAGACCTTCTGTGCATCCAATCTGACAGGACCTTATATGGTAATATAAACACCAGTTTACAAGGTTGACCACAGGAAGCTCACTTTGTAACAACCTCATTCACAGCTAAGTGTAATTATTGTAATAAAATAATATGTGAGACACAAAGTGTCAAGCATCTGTGGTTGGTTCACTACATTGAAATAAAAGAATGCACCGTGTTTGATTCATTGCCCATCCCAAGTGCCCTTCATTAGTATTAATGTTTGACTTCTGTTGTTGTTTTTGTTGTTGTTTTTTTTTTTACTAAACTGGAATTGATAAGAATCAGAACAGATAAAATGAAAATGATACCCAACCCTTCTTCAGTGCTTCTGAAACCCAAAGACAAAATCTCTGTAATCGCGATAACATTAACCCCAGCATTATTTCTGAAAACACGCCATGATTCAAACATGCCTTCGGTGAAATAAAAGCTTCTGGGGAACAAGATTGCAATGTGATCCATGACAACAGTTAAAAACAGGATGCAGCAGCTCTGCCTATTGTAGCTCCTCTGCCTGCCAACGGGATCCCGCAGGGGAAATTCCACCATTAGGACGTTTGTTTGATAAAGCTCCTCGAGAACGATAACACAATGAACTGCAAATCTTCCGAGATGTTTTGAAAAAAGAAAAAAAAAAGATGTGTGAGTTCCGGCCTAGTTCGAGATAGCGAATGTCACCATTTAAACTGCATATAAACGATTTAACAAACTGTGAGTGAAATTCCCTATGTACAAGCTTTACTTTAGTGATTATAATACTAGGGTTTTAACTCCATTTCGATGCAATTGAATGGATTTGTAAGTTTACATACTGTAGCACTGTTAAAAAGTCAGTGTAAAACACTGCTTTAAAAAAACTTTAAAAACGCCCTGTGTTTCTCAGATGAGAGCGTTTCAGCACTGGGGAACATTTGTTTGCAATGTGTGAAGCAGAGCAAAACGATAATTTGGGCTTTCACACAAACAGGTGGTGCAAAAGGATCAGCTTGAGAATCGTAGATTAATGAGGTCATGCTAAACAAGAATAAAAGTGCCTCCCACATAGAGCACGGACATTCTCGGCATTCATTACCCATCCACTCCAAGTTACATTCGCATGCAAATGGTGGAGCGTGGAGAATGGCTCGAGGGAATAATGCAGCACATGTAATGATATGAATCCACTCACAAACAAAATGATTTAATAAGTTCAACGTGTTCATGGCGTCCAAAAACATGTCTTTGGTGATGTAGATTTGGATCATACAACCTTAGAGTACATGCTTTACAAAGATCCCAGAGTGCACTTGGACTAAATTTAGTAATTCTATAAAAAAACATTGTGAATGCATATATTTAACATATTTTACTAAGGCGCACAAGAAGAGTGAGGGTCAAGAGAGAATTTCCTTCAACAACCATGACCTGACTGAATACTGCCCCCCACCCCCCACCCCATGCAAACCAGTAAAGCTTTAGGGATTTTCCTGGCTCGGCATTCCACAATGCTGTAGAGGATGAGCTTCTGACAAAGCCTGACTGCAGCAAATCGCACACAATGCTGCTTCTCTTTCTCTCTGATTTCACTCTGACTGGACTGTCTGTTGCAGAAAGACGTCCCAATTCAGAATGGGACAAATAAAAAGGTGGTGAACGCCGTGGGCGCCTGACCGTAATTTGGGCTAAATGAAGTGGCCTGACATTTGAAGCCTCCCCTTTAAGGGGTCATAAATGTGGCCACAAATCAAGTCATTACTCGGTTACGGTCCTTCAGTCAAACTCCTGGCTTGTTACGCACCATTTCTCCCTCCAGCATTACTCATTATTACTCCAGCATTATTGTCTATATCAACACGTGCAGGCATTAATCCCTAAGGATTAATCACTTTCTTTAATGCACAGCGGAAGATATCATAACTAACCAACACTATTTTTGCATACATTTATCATCTTTAAATAAGAGCGAAGGGTCCCACTTATATTAGCCTGAATGTCCCATTAACATTCAAAACTCAAAATTATACACTTTATTCAACATTACGGAAACATATAGACATACAATAATAAACTATAATATACAAAAATCACCACATCATCATAGTGTAATATTTTATCCTCTCGTGATAATCTGATGTTTGTATCCGCAGTAAAAAATAGAAACTGTAAGCTTGTAGCACGTAAAAAGCTAATTGGAGTCTGACTAACGTCTCTGTTTTAATGCGAGGCGACCGTGTGTACTGCCGTTTTGTCACTGTTTCCACATCACTTCATCTTTCTGGAAAGATTGCCTAGCATCCGTTCAAGCTAATTAACACGGCTAGTAAAAACGGTTTCAACCAGCAGCTAAACCAAGCCATCATTTTGGTGAGGTGGTGAGTTTTGGAAAATAGTGGAGACATGTACAGTTAATGCTTTCTTCATTCAATAAACAGGGAATGCATTTTCTCTAGATGTTGGAACGAAAATAAAATCTTGCAATCGACTGGGGAAATAAAACAAAACAAAGAAAATGCAAAACGTGTAATTCATACTCAGGAATATGAGCAAGTCAATTATCGATTAAAAAAATAACAAAAATTAACTTATTTTTTCTTATAGGATTTATGTTGTAAAGACAAATTTGCTTTAGAACCCTCAGCATGCAGTTATGTGTCTAGTCATTACAACCTAAATCTCCAATGAAACAAATACCTGACTCAACACAGTCAGTGCTGAACTTGCACTTTCAAGGTAGGTCAAATACAGCTATATTTCGCAGCTGACCGCTTTAATAAGCCTGACTGATCAGCAGACAACCCAGATTATGTAACGTGCGTGTTACTGACATGACCACTCCTGTACAAACAGAAATAAAGATCACCTCAGGAATGTGCAAAAGGTGTAAAACCAAAATTGGCTTTATAAACACTTCTCTAGGCTCACTATCAGTAAGCTCTTGACCTTTATATATTATATATCAGCAAAAAAAACTGCCAAGCACAAAAAATCCTGTTCATGTGAAATGGGCAGAAATCATGAATCAAATTCTTCCATCAAGAACTGATATATATATTTTATATAATATATTACATATATAATATATATATATAGATTATATATATATATATATATATATATATATATATATATATATAGATATATTATACATATACATACACACACCTATATATATATATAGATATATATATACACACACCTATTATATATATATATATATATATATACACACACCTATATTATATATATATATATATCTATATATATATAGATATATATATATATATATATATACACCTATATATATATATATATATATATATATATATATATATATATATATATATATATATTGTTTCAATACATTAAATGTTGATCCATATAATGAAGCTAGACTTTGCCTGTCCTAATAAGGAATTTCAATTATGACTATAGTCCTATGACATCATCCATCTGGTTGTATTTATCAGCCACACTTCATTACACAATAAAATGATTGATATAAAAAAAAAAACATTAGATGTCCTGGCAAAGACTTGCGGTTTGGCAAAAAGCAACAGGTCTGTGCTGATTTTCAACAGTGGAGGCGTATTGAAAATCCTTCATCATGCTGTCAGACCAGAACCTGTTAAGTAAAAGCAATCATTTCTCCATCTAAGAAAGTAGCAGGGTATGAGGATTACTCATTGTCATTACAGAGAGCAATTTGCAGCCCAAATGAAGTCTGTATAAACTACGAGGCTCATCTGAAAACAAATGTGATCGAGGGATGGGGGTTAAATATTACATTATACTAGTGTTGTCAAAAATCGAGATATTTCGATACATATAGATACTGAAATATCGGAACCGTACCAATACTAATTTCACAAAGTATTGATATAACAATACAAGTCAAGCTTCGTTTTTTATTTTCTAAGACAAGCCGTTTCCATTACAAATTTGCACAAAAAATGTGAGATATTCTCTAAATGCCGATAAAAAACTGTTGCGAAACGACGGTGTTTCCATTAATCATATCATGCGACTAAAACTCCTCTCGCGATAAGTCATTAAAAAAATGGAAACAGATATAAACAGTCTTACTTGGATTAGCAGTTTTCATTTTTAATCGGTGACGTAGGCGCCTTATATAAGCATTAATAGCGAGGCAATCTCCCTGTACTTGGGATCGGCCGCGTATTCTCTTGTTCTGGTGAACGATTTCACGGAGGACCTGTGGATTCAGAATTTCCAGATGAACGCGTCCACTTTTTTTGGAGCTGTGCAGTGAAATAGAGACTCTTGTAGCACCTGCAGCGTCATGCCCAAGGCAAGGCAAGGTATACCATGTGACCTGGAAATGCAAAAATACTTTTCCATTACAGTTTTGCGAATTATTCCTTTATGTCATCGTCTGAAAAACCACCTCATTTAAGCGTAAAAAATGTTTGCGATACATGTGTGTTTTGGGGAATTTGACGTGTTTCCATCAGGCGCATTTTCAATTTGCTATTTAAATTTGAAGGGTGATGGGTCATTCGCTTACTTTCACTTCTATGCAAAGGCGTTTTCACATTCGTGTTCGGAGTCAATCTGGATTTATTAAAAGACAAAGTAAAAATAACTGCTGATTTACAACAGGTTGTGTAGGGGAGTTTTGTTTAGTACATCAGCAGGTAAAAAAAAAAATCACAATAAAATGGTGAGGGGTGGTGCATGTGGCAGGACAGCAGTTTAGATATTACATATCAATAGACACTATTACTAATAAAAGTCCAGGCCAATAAATCTGTGTTGTTCAATTGCCTGTCTCATCTCATTCACTCTGGTTAAATAGCAAAAGTGAAACTAATCGAAATATAGCGAGTGTGGCGCCCCCGAGACCGGCTTTGGTTGATAAAGAATCAGGTGTGATATCTGGAAATATTTTGGATATAAAGCATGAACATAAACATGGAAATGAACACGGACATTTCCAAATGAACATGGAAAACCGAAGGACAAAAGCAACCCAATATGCGAGTGTAGTTACAGAGCAGTGCTAACAAAGGCGCTATTAACACCACAATACTTCTGCGTCATTCTTCAGTGACTTTTCATAACTTGCGATGGTGTTGAGTTTCTTCGTTGGTGTTTTGAGTTTCTTCTGGAGCAAACAATGGAGACTGAAACTGAGCGGATTATGTTGCAGCTGGAGCTGATAAAAATCGAAAAAACAGTTAATTGTAGTTAAATTTACTAAAGCTTGTTTAAAATGTTCGATTTCTTCAGCGTGGACTTTGAGGACTACAGAAGACTATGCTGTAAAACAAAAGCCAAGCTGACCAACCACAGATTTCGCACTCTGCATTGATTTGAATTTGATGCGTGCGGCAACCGGATGGCGGTGGACATAGAGCAGCAGTGGGGTGTTGTGGGAGAACTTGGGCAGGTTGAAGCCAGTGGACATAGAGCAGCAGTGGGGTGGTGTGGGAGAACTTGGGCAGGTTGAAGCCAGTGGACGTAGCGCAGCAGTGGGGTGGTGTGGGAGAACTCCGATCCATATTATAAACTGATGCTTAGATTACCACATAAGGTCCTGGCAGAATAGAGGCACAAAAGGTCCTGGCAGATCTCCAGGTGAAAAGATGCATTCAGAAATTTTAACTTTTACATGGAATATATGATTCTTATTCTTAAGTATCCGATTCCAAAATTCGAAATTGATTTGTAATTCCCGACCCTAGTCAGGATATCTCGGTACTTGGATACTCTTTTGACACACACTCCAAAGTGTGTATTTTTTCTTCACAGTACATACTTGAAGTGTGTAGTGTAAGTCAGCAATCTGAGATGCAGTGCCTGACAGTATCTGCACTTCCATCAGTACAGTATCTGTACAGTACCTGCACTTCCATCACGTCTAAAGGTTACATTCTTTCCTGACTTGAACCACTGTGCCCGAGGCGAGGCTTCTTTAACTGCTGTGTAATTTATGAATTACAGAAGAATAATTGGAAAGTGAAGTAGAGATATGAGATCCGGGCACATTCATGTCCCAACGAGCACAGACACAGCACGCAACAGGTGACTGCATAAAACCCTGCGGGCATGTGAAGTGTAGTACGTAACAACTGCTCTGACGCCACAGATTTCCAGAAAAGCATATTCTGTAACGCAGAATCGCAGCAGGAGGGAAATAACACCAAGTCGTAAAACTGATCAAATGCATAACGGTGTAAGGAGAGAGGAAGTGAGGCTACAGGAGGTGGCTCGGATTCAGTCCTTGCGTGCTTTTTAATACCCGGGACCGAGAGCTGGTGGCCTCTTTGCACATGTCTGTAGTCAAGGCTCGCTTGCAGCTTCACCCACAGAATAGAAGCCTCTGTTTGCACAGATGTATATCCAGGCACGGAAAACTAAAACATTCAGATATCACGCAGGACTATTAAATCCGGCGAACGGGAACGCATTACGCACTCAAGACTCGAGACCCGAGGGACCAGGGGATCATGATCTCTTTCTGTTTTGCTGTTTGCTGAACGCATTCTTGTCTAAACAGGCATTGGTTTCTAATGCAGGGAGGGAGAGATCTGACACTGGCTGCGACACCCTGACCTCCTTATGGCTAAATCGGGCGTGCAGCTCCATTGACTTTCTTCTCTTTGGCGAGCAAACATTACTCAAGACAATAGCGAGACTGTTTCTTGTGCAGTTAAAAGTCTCATGGCTTGACTCAATAATTCCTCGTGCCTGCCAGACTAATAAACAACGGTGAACCGAGGATACCTACTTAAATCTGGTCCCTTCAAAATAGCATCGACCTCTAAAAAAAATTGCCTTAAAAAACACATTGGATTCTCTAAGCCTTTATCTGCTGATGCTAATGTGTGTTTGCATGCATGTAGTGTGTGTGTATATGCACGCAGTATGCTTAGAGACAAAAGGCATATCCAAGGACACTTTATACTCTCTGAATTACAATCTTTTTTCTGTGTGTGTGTGTGTGTGTTGGGGGGGGGGGGGGGGGGGGGGGGGGGTGGGCTTGGCGGAGTGAGACACGTGCTATTGCATTCCATGGTGCTTCTGAATGCAGTGGCAGTTTCTAAATGTTTTTTCAAAGCTGTGGATTACAAAGAGTGTAACTAGCTAGCTAACAAAGCTTTTCTGACTCAGAGATAGATAGATAGATAGATAGATGATAGATAGAGAGAGAGAGAGAGAGAGAGAGAGAGTCAGAGAGAGAGAAGCAAGAGAATAGGGTAAATACAACATGGAACAGAGAAGGTCAAGGGCCTTGCTCAAGGGAACCATAAGTGTTGAGCTACCACTTTCCCAACACTCCCCCTAGCATTTCCCTAGTTTGCTGGAACTGGTTACACTTAATATTCTATATAATTTCCATCCCAGATTTCATTTATTTCAATTTATTGCTACCGTTATGCCTGTTAAGCTGCACTGATTTCTTCAAAACAGGAATGCTAATGAGGGTCCCGTTCTAATGCTAAGTGATAGACTACAGACATGATGTATCTTCTTTAATAAATACCTGCTGTGGTATAAAGAGAATAAAACACATGTAATGTTACTATAAATAATGATCTTTTGCGACACAACTGCACTCCCAGTCCATGTTGGTTTTCTTTTGGTCAGTGTAATATTTAATAAATCATCACATAAACCTTGGTAAACATATGTAAAATAATGTTCATTCATTCATTCATCTTCTACCGCTTTATCCGATCTTCCCTCGGGTCACGGGGAGTCTGTGTCTATCTCAGGCGTCTATGGGCATTAAGGTAGGATACACCCTGGATGGAATGCCAACCCATCGCAGGGCACACACACACACTCACAATCACACACATTCATACACTAGGGACAATTTTCCAAGGTGCCAATCAACCTACCGTGCAAGTCTTTGGACCGGGGAGAAACCGGAGAACCCGGAGAAAAACCCCCTGAGGCACGGGGAGAACATGCAAACTCCACACACACATGGCCGAGACGGGAATCAAACCCGGACCCTGGCAGTGTGAGGCGAACGTGCTAACCATTAAGCCACCGTGCCCCTTAGGAATGACAATGTTGTGTATCTTAAATCAGAACGAAAGCTGGATTCTAGCACGGCTCACAAAAACACACATTTTGTCCTGATCATGACATCCTTGTAAAAGGCTTCTAAAAGACGAAGCACGAATAAAGAGAACGTGCCGAGCCAAAGCCAGAGGAGGTCACGACGACCTCTAAGGTCAAGCCGTCATTACAACAGGGTGTTAGATTACTAATTGCTTTTTCCTTTGTTTTTTTTTTCTACATTTTTTTTCTAAATGAGTGTGAACCGACACTGAATATTAAAGGAAAATGCTGAGCATGAACGTCGAGGCTGAATGCTCAAGCGAAATGTTAATCCTGAATGTTAAAGCTCATTTTTGAGACTGAATATTGCAGCTAAATGTTGACACTGAATGCTAAGATGGAATGATGAACCCGAATCATGGCTGACCAGGTTTCAGTTTGACTTCAAGTCGTATTAGGCATATAACTATGTTTGTGGCAATAAGAAATCTCGAATTTTGCAGACTGAATATTGAAGCTGAATGTTGAAGCTACTGTAAGGGTTGAGGATGAACATTGAGCCCGAATGTTTAAGTGTTTATAGTTATCGTTGTGGTCATTCCTGCTTAATTGGCTTAACTTTTTTAAAGCAGATTACCTGAGCAACTTAAATCTATTAGTATGTAAACAAGTCTATGACTGTTTCTGGAAACATGACACTTACATATATGAAATATGCGTACATTACAAGATATTTCAGATCGACAATGTGTCTGAATTGGTACCATTAGACGAAACAGCACTTGTCACTAGTCTATAGGCGAGGACATATGAACAATTTAGTGGAGAGTGGATTTAGTTTTATTATGCATTTAAAACATATTATGACTATTACGAATGAGGTTCTATAGCCAAACAGAGAGACGATTTTGAGACCGGAAAACTGGAAAGTTTATAGTTGCAGAATATTAAATATAAATGTTGCTTGTTTTGCCTTTGCCGACTGTTAAATATTGACAGTTAAGTGTTTATATCAAGCTGCATTATTACATCCTTGTTTACTGACTTTGCCATGATTTAATAACAGTGTCATAGGAAGTAAAAAAAAAAATAGAAAAGAAAAATAGTTGCAAATTTTAAAGCTGTAAAAAAAAGTTGTTTTTTTTTTGTACATCTTTTACATTTTTTTGTTGTTAGAAAATTGAGTACTTACAGGATGGTAGTTTGAGGAGAGACGCTGGGCACAGTTTCCAGATTTAAGTGCATACATCTGACTGTAGTGCGGAAACATAGACAGCGACTCGGACACGACAGAACCGGAACCGGTACCAGAACTAACAGTCCGAGCAGACTGAGAAACCAAGGCAGCGCTCGGTCTGTCCATAGCGCCATGGCGAACTGCTAAACCTCCGGAGCATGAACACACACGGCCCGGTCAGCCTGAGCCTGCTCCTGCCCACTAAACCCTGCAGCGGTCCGGCTGGAAATGCACACACACACTCTCACACACTCCCATACACACTGCACTCCGGCATTGAGAAAACTAGGGCAGTGTTACACACCAGACGGACAGACCGAGAAACCAATCATAGCGCTCTCACACACGCGCCTTATTCCGATTGGTTGAGTCCTGGTTTAAATCCCACCCACTTAAGCAGAAACGATAACCCATACATTATTCCGACTCAAAAATGTAAGTCAAATATTTTCTCTAAAGTATAGTAATAAAATAAATACAAATAATAATAATAATAATAATAATAATAAGTAATAACAATAATATACATATGTGTGTGTGTGTGTGTGTGTGTGTGTGTGTGTGTGTGGTGTGTGTGTGTTGTGTGTATTGCTCTCATGATTAATCGCACGTTTTTCAAAGTACCATAAACTCCTTCTTGCGAATTAATACATTGCTTGTTAATTTCAATGTTATTTTTTTAAAGTTGTTTCAGTAGTAAAATATGGTACGTGGCTCCTTTAAGAATTATGTTCCGGTTTTGGTTGCTTTCCATAAAAACCGGTGATACGGTTACATATTGTAATATAACACAATGCAACGCAGAGTGAAGGAGCAGATCACTCACAATATCGCACACGTTAATAAAATTTTAGTGCCCATAAAGTGAATGAGTTGTCAATGCATTAACTTTGACTGCCCTAAAAAATAAATAATATATATATATATATATATATATATATATATATATATATATATATATATATTAACTGTGTGTGTGTGTGTGTGTGTGTGTAAATTGTATACACTAATATATTAACTCCATTTTTACAAGTAATTTATCTTTCTCAATGTTTCTTTGGGAAATGTGCATTGTTAAAAGCACTACCCAAATACACCTGGATTGACAGGAGCGTTATGTTAGTGTCTCCCTATACATTAGTATATGCCCTGGGTTCTCTGGCCTCCTGATTCCTCCTGAACACATGCTGGTGGATGAAATGGCTACACTGAAGTGTGAATGGATAATGCATTGTCATTACATTGGTAGTGATTTTGGTATTAATGCTTTTCATACAAGCTGATGAGTGAATAGAACATGAGACCGTGTGGGTGACTATGAAATGGCAATAGGCCAGGCATTCAACTCAATGCAAAGATCAGTGGAAAAGATGGAACATATATAAACATCTTAATAAAATAATAATAGTAATAATAGTAATAATAATACAATTATTATTATGCACTTTGTATTTGGAAATCTCCGGAATTATTAGAAATGCTTGCATTATGAAGCGATAATATTTGTGGTTCTGCTGCTCTCTGGTGGACAGAAAATAACTAACTTCCACACAACTTCCCAATATCTATAATACAGCAAGAAAAGGCTTCCACAACAAGTGTTTAAAATGCTTAGCATGTTTCTACAAACCATTTATTGTCGTATTATCTCAGATATTTGAATGATATTGGTAATACAATACTGTGGCAACACAATTTTTCTTTATTCAGAGTAAGATGTGTCAACATCCAGCATGACAAAAGTTGTACAAATTCCACAATTTAAAAATGAACTAAAAGAAACAGACAAACAAACAAACGAAACCAAACAAAAAAAAAAACAAGAAAAATAACAAAAGGAAAAATAAATCACAGCAACTTGTGATCATACACATTTATAGCAAAAATTAAAACGTCAACAAATTCATGCTGTGTTGTACAAAAATAAATCAAACTTCAGTTCCACAGAGAGCACAATAGTTTATACAAAATCCTGTTCTTCGTCGATGAGTACTCAAATCAACCTCAAAAGCAAAGGAATTGAAAATAAATAAACTCTGATGAATTCACAATAATTCATATGAAAGTTCAGCATTCTAATATGTGACACCTTTTTTTGTTTTCCAAGGTAAATAGTCACAGATTATAGTATATATATATATATATATATATTTTAATTATTTTGATATCAATGTAGCAACAGTAGATGAGCAGCGTGTTTGTGCTTTAAATCCTTTTTCCATTGTACCGATAACAATAATTTATTCAAAAAACTGATACTAGCTATTATTCTATTGAAAGCATTACTATATTGGCAAAAAGCTGCAGACACAATGCTGTAATGAATGGCTTAGGCGGTTATGGAGGATGGCGCCCTGAAAGAGCACAGAGCTGTACTGTACAACAGTGGAAATCGGGTGAAAGACAAGTTCGCATTCGCTCTCCGTTAACATGGTTGCTACTAAAGGAAATGTGACCCGAAACTAGACGAACGGTAGGATCGCAACATCCTTCAATTCTACTTCGGACTCCATCTTCCTGTCCCTTCCTTACAGTGGGCTTTTATTATTAACCATTATTGTTTTGTTTTTTTTACCTTTTACTTGTTTTTTTTTTTTT
Organism: Kryptopterus vitreolus; assembly: GCA_030449085.1. Taxonomy (NCBI): domain Eukaryota; kingdom Metazoa; phylum Chordata; class Actinopteri; order Siluriformes; family Siluridae; genus Kryptopterus; species Kryptopterus vitreolus. The sequence goes on from JACRUU010000012.1 coordinate 21,094,595, forward strand.
TGTTAAATGATTTTTTTGTACAATGGTCGACATAAAGTGCAGCTGGGGATTCTGTAATGAATATCGATGACACACACACACACACACACACACACACACACACACACACACAAAAGAAGAAGAACGAAATAGCAAAAAGTCATACTATTACTGGTAAAGATATTGTCCTCCTTTTTATTCAGATTCCCTGCAGTCTCCTTCTGATACAATTGAACATCCTTGACATAGCGTGTTCCAATTGTGTGCCGAAGAGACACCCGGAGATTGCACACCACCAGTATTTAGTAATTATATATCTTTAGGACAAGTGCAAATAGTCTACTGGCACATAAGTGGGGACAATGACCCTGTTCGTCCCGCTTTCATAAATTATATTTATATATATTTATTCTACAAAACCCTTCTGATTTTTTTTTTCTTTTTCTTCTCCATTTCCCAAGTACTGCGTTAGTTTCTGTAAACCCATCAGAACATGGAAACAAAGGTGTCCCCGTGCAAAGTCATAAATAAAGGAAATGGATTCCGCAAATCGTTCCGCTTCGTCTCTTAATTCGAAATGTCCGAAAGTATACGTCTACCCCCTGTTGAAAAAATTTGTATTACAAGATTTATATAAAAACAAATCAATCATTTACATACAGTAAAAAGTTTCACTTGTTTTCCCCACTAATGTCTACAAACAGGAAATTGCATACAGCCCAACTGCCCCCCCACCCAATATCACCCCACCCCCCACCCCCCCCTTTCGACAGATTGCTGCTCATCGCCATAAAATGTCGTCAAGTCGTATATTGCTGATATGAAGCGAGACTCGTGCTACTGATATATACCGAGCAGGCTAAATGAACACTGGCGCTGGGGCGAACTTCTGCTGCCATTACACTAATGCAGATTTAATGACAAAAGCTCTTTACCAACACAGAATCAGATCGATGCTCATTGCTAAGTTCCGGGACTTCCACCGTTGCGTTTCCGTGTCATGATGTTTACAATACAACCGCGACATACACACAGACATTACGCCGATTCGCCTTTTTTGTTTGTTTTTTTCGTTCGTTTTTTTTCCCGCTGTTTGCTTCCATCAAGTGCCCATCATGTACAGGTGTTAACACACAATTTACAAATGAAAATCATTCATCGAGGAGAAACAAAAACAACAACAACAAAAAAAAAAAAAACACGCCAGTATACACTGAGCTCCCGGTTTATTCCGTCCTGGAAACAACATACCTAAATCAAAAGGTACATCGTTATAATGGTGTAATAAACCGGTATAATAGAGATACACTCGGTGTATCCTTGCATGTCCGTTACTTTGATGAAGTTGTTCGGCGTTCTCAAGGGAAAATCCGTTTTTCTTTTGCAAGCATAAAAAAAAAAAAATAAACAAAACAACGTATATTCAATATTGTTTGCCTTACTGTTCAGAAATATACACTAAAATGTGCATACATGAGCAGCTAGAAATGTTACATCACACTATGTGAGCTCGTATGAAAAACGTACAAAATGTGAAATGTTTTCCAAAAACTAGTTTGCCATTAAGTATTTTTTCCAAAGCAAGACCAAAAATAAAGGGAAATGAAAAAGTCATGAAGTGTAACACATTTTTTTTGTTTGTTTGTTTGTTTTTGTTTTTTTTTTTTATATAAGAACATATGTGTATATATATAGATATATATATAACACTGTCTGCTAAATTACAGCAGCAATCCCAATCCCATTTGTAATCCCATAGTGTCATAATCGACCCCACTCCCCCATTGACCCGTCACCCCTTTTTGCTAAGTGGTTAGACTTGGATTCCTTGTACTGCTTGTTTTATATTCTCCAGTAGCGCTTTGTTCTCTGGACTCTGGTACTGGTCTTGATTCGTGTACATGTCTGTCAGGGTCGTCACATACGCGTCGAAATTCTGTTCATTTATTGGATCCTGTGAACACACGGACGAAAGGTTATAACGGCGTAGAAGAGTCGTGAAGGTGATGTAGCCCAAATACGTCACACACGTCGTGATGGGCTTCAATGTAGGGTGAAAGAAATGTGAGGGGAATGTTGAAGAGCTGAGGTAAGGTTTATATCTATGGTGTTTATCTACAGGATGATTAGACGATATAAAGAGGTAATGGAAATACATGCACATGCTGTATAAGCAGTATGGCCACACCACAATATCATGGCAAGACATGGTACGAGAATTCCAAAGTTTAATCCAAGGGGAAAAGTTCTAGCGGCGTCTTATGGCTTTGTCATCCTGTAGCACGCTCAGTCTAATGCATGCATTTTTCGACTTCTCTTCACTTGCTATTGTTTTGTCCCGCAGTGGTTTGCAAACTCTTCATAGCCAGGAAGCCTTTTAACTGTAAGATGATCATATGGCAATTTATTGGCTCCAAAGAGCTTTTTATTCTGGAATCTTTCCACTCTACACATTAGACGTAATGGACATATAATGTGTTTGTTGTATGCTGTGTTTGTTTCAGTTCAGCTCAGTTCAATTCAATTCAGTTTGCATATCACTTTTCACAATGGACATCATCCCACAGCACGTTTACAGAGATGAAAATATGAAAATATGAATTTATAAGTAAGGAATTCTATTCGTTTGACCATTTTTCACTAAATCATTAGGAGTGGTAGGTAGTTTTAAAACGAAACAGCCAGCGAATGAAAACATGGACAAAAATGTCAACAAGTCATAATACACAATACAAATGATTTATCATGATTATCATAAATCATTATCATCACTAGGCAATGTGCATGCATATATATATATAAATATATCTATCTATCTATCTATCTATCTATATATATAATATATAATATATATATATAAATATATAATATATATATATATATATATATACAGACAGACAGACAGACAGACAGACAGACAGACAGACAGACAGACAGACAGACAGACAGATAGATAGATAGATAGATAGATAGATAGATAGATAGATAGATAGATAGATAGATAGATAGAGTAGTACATAGTGTATGAATCTGTTTTAGTATTTGGAGTGAAACAATAAGGCAAGTAAACTCTGCCTTGTCCAAATTAACATTCAATTTACCACAACAAGACGTGTAAACTAAATTAGTTATCCAATTAAAAGAAATGATTTTTAAATCCATGCAAATAGCTTTGGAGATATGGAAAGGAATGAAGGAAACAAAAGAGCAGGAGAGGAATAGACTAATAAAATATGTTTCTTACTCGCTGATGCAACTGTAAACAGCTGTTATTTCTAATCGGAGGCTCTTTGTGTAGCGGCGGTTTCTACAGGGGAAGGCAGAGATCTATTAACCTACTGTATCCAGCATGCACATCTTCCATCTCTGTAGGCTTTTTCCATTTCTCTATATCGTTGCTGAACCTCATTCACAGTTCCTACCAGTCATTAAGCTTAAGGGCCACAAACCAGTTTTCCTTTTATTACTATTCTTACTGCTGCTATTTTCTTATTAAAAGTCCTGGTCAGATTGAATGTATTAAATATCACAAAGTCATCCATAGGGATTAAGTACAAAACAGAGACATAAGCATTTAATACATCTGATTATATTATATGACAAATGTTTGAACTAATAAAATGCATACGTTTTTAATAGCATGTGACAACATCCTTATATCCTCCCGTATGTTTATTGCACTGCCATGATATCCGTTTGTGAAATGGATTTAAAATTCGTAGCTGTCGAATTCATGTCTTAAAAAATAGGCAAAATGAATGCTAAAGAAAAAAAAACCTGTTTTCTTTTTCATGATGTCTTTGAAATCGGTAAAACTACTTGTATGCATAAAGGATTTGCATTTCAAATAATAGTTTTACACCGCATTTGAAGTAGGCAAGATAATGAGTCTGACAGGTCTAAGACCTGTCACTGGCAGAAATGTTGTTCTGACGATGTTGTCAGAAAGGAATATTAATTGTGGTAATATTCTGTGTTCGGTGCATTTTACATAAACTACGGAACAACTTGTAGGAAGGCGTTTTCTCATTTAACATTTGCATTTACACCATTTGAGGATTAAGGGTCTTGCTCAAGGGCCCTACTGTGGTGCTTAATGTTGGAGGCTTGATGGACCAAACGAGGTCAAGTGATTTAACCACTGAGCCACCATGTCCCGACATGAGTTGTTAAATACAATAAATAATACTATAGAATGTATAATAATAAGTATTGAAATGATCACATTATAAGTCAAAGATAAGTTGAAACAAGCAAAATACTGCTTATGTGAGCTGTTCTAGTGTTTCAATCTAATTTGTAATCATATTTCTCTTTCTAAATATCACATCTATTTTAGTACCGTTCTTCAAATGCGAGAAGACTATGTACTATACTAGTATAATAGTATAATCCAATATAATAATACGATAATATATAACGATAAAATAATAACGCTCGCTAATTTGTTTATCCATTTCACACAATTTCTGCCAGTGACTCTATTCGTAAAATCATACGGCTCATGCTGATTGGCTCGTGTTTCCCTTTTTCATATCGCTGAACCTCCCCAACACCATTACACTGGCAATGTTAAGTACATTATACAGCAATTGCATCGGAACATGGCATGCAGAGTCAAGTGTTGCCCGAAGCCACAGAGAGCTATGATCTGAAAATCAACAAGCGGCAGCGCAATGCTCTTTGCTTTCCATAACTTTCCCGCTATCCGTTCTCGATGGTGGCCCTTACCATATGAGGGAGCTGGATATTAGCTAAACTGTTAATCAGTGACTGGCTGAGGTTGGCCAGCTCATGCAGGAGAGATTCATTTTGCTGTTCAATCACCTTGTTTTCTTCCTCTATCGACTTCAGATTAGACTCCATGGTTGTAATCTGTGGGTAAAAAAAAGAAAATGGATGAGGTTGTGGATTTAGAGGTCAGCTGTAAGCAATACTCCAAAATAAACATTATTCTTATTCTTATAATAATAATAATAATTATTATTATTATTAAACAAATACAAAGAAAGGGTCATTATTATTACTATCATTATTATATTATTTTTTTGTACATATAATATGCCTTTCATACAGTTTAAATACATTAATACTATTTTCCTTCTCTAATATAGTGGATAATGTAGAGGTGATACTAAAATACTACTTTATCTGTGTTTTTGCTCAAATTCAGCAAAGACCTTTCCATAGTCTAACCAATTAAAGCAATGGATGTAACTCATTTTCAGACTAATGTATTCTTATCTTCTACATTTTTTCATTAAGCTTCCAGTCAGGAATCGCTGTTGCATGCCCCCCCCCCCCCCCACACACACACACACCACACACCACACACACACACACACACACACACACACAGCTGCACACTACACAACACCCAAAACTGAAATTAAACCTTACAAAGGCTTATAAAATTCTTCAGTTTCAAATCTCTGAATATTTTATGACTTGTTTTTTTTTTTTTATATATACCTGTGTTCTAAGTTTGATCATATCTGCCTCCACCTGTGAATTGGATTCATTTAAATCTTTGATTTCTTCATCCAGCTGTTTAATGTCCTCGTCACTGTGTAAACCTATAAAAATGAAAATTAAGCACAAAAAAAAACCACAAACAATTTCACAAATGTCACAAATCGTGATTTTCGTTAAGACCAAACTGAAATCAAGTTGACATTTGTCAGTGTAGACACCGAATACCATATATGTGGATTAGCACACCGTTATTTCCCTAGTTTATAAATTAACATGTGAATACCATATACTAGTTATTCTGTAAACGTAGCGCCAAAGTTACATTTCTTCTCATTATATTAGAACCTTAAAATTGTTTATTTGGATATGTAATGGAGTTTTTATTTAAATAATATTTATAATGACCTTTTAACTTGCTATGACTGATTTCCTAAAGAGATTGTAGATTATAGGTTCTGGTCTGGTAAACCTTAACAGTCCTGAGCGGAAAAAAACGGGCCAAGACCAAAATGCCAAAGCTTTTTATATTCATCTTAACAACGTTAGTGTTCATTTTATTGAACTTTTATAATAACTGGTTTAAAACGGGCAAGCATCAAACAAATGCACCACTGATCGAGATTTTCAGAAAAAAGCTAGACAGAGTGAAATTGTGTTTTATTAATACTTATAATGATAATGAGTAAAAAAATGTAAAGACATCTGGGATATTTTGTGACTGCTTTTTATTTTAAGACTAATTAGATATTTTTCACACCCTGTCAAGGGCCTGATAACAAGCTTGTGTTTGATAAAGCAGGGAGAGACATTGCTTGCTAATTTCTTTATTGATATTTATGTGTAAGACCATTATATGCGTGCCTTTTCTGGCTTGGCCCTTTTTGCCAGAAGTGTACTGTGATTTTTTTTTTTTTATTCACAGTACAGTTCAGTTCAATGATGCCTTTAAGCACTGGCTTTATAACACCTGTACTGTATAATTTGCTCAGTAGAAAGAATCAGGTGAAATCTGAGCAGGTGATCATCTGAGTATGTTTGCCTTGTATCTAGAGTTTATTGCTATTATAATCATATTTCTATTATATTCTACAGTGCATGTAACAGTTATTAAGAACCGTAACTGTTTTTTTTTTTTACCATTGCTTGGCCGTTTTATTGTAAGCATCTCCACTCCCGACAGTCTGGCCTTCTTCATGGCAGATGAAGCACGTGGACAACCTGAAAGACTAAACGAGATGAAAAACCCCCCACAAATATAGTCATATTAATGTATTTGCATAAGATCATTGAATACTTTATTCCTGCTCAAATGTATCGGGAGTTAGAGTTAGTGAGTAAGCGTGTTCTAGCTCTAATGTTTTGTTCTTTAGCAAGTCCCACCTTCGATGGGTTAAAAAGCTGCCGCTGACATGACCCGAGCCGTCGCAGCCTGGAGTTGGACAGGACATGCCGTCCGTCTTTCCAGCCTTCCATGTGAACTGCGTGCCATTCATGTAGCAGTCCTTCTGCCTCTTAGCAGCCAGTGGGCAACCGGACGCACTGCGGTGGGACGCGTACTTCCCTGTCACGTGACCCTGTCCATCACAACCAGGCACAGGACACCTGGAAACACCAGAATAGGTCATTTTAGACTGACCTTTTTTGTTTTTACAGAATTAAATGAATGACCATTTCGAAGAGCCTGAAAGTTTCTGAGGTTAAACGTGATGAACTTTATTGTTGCATGACTAGGCGTCTAATCTATATCTTATAATAACAGATGTCAAGGTAAACATCGGGCAATTTATTTAGAATTGTAATGTGAATTGTTTTGCCGGGGGTCTGAATATTCTCCATTTTTCGATGCGTGTGTGATTTTGTCACTTCTACTCTAATTTCCTTCTATCGTGCAAAAACACTTCATTATCAACTGAATTAAAAATGGTGTAATGGGCCTGTTCTTTCACAGTGGTTTAAAGAAATGTCTGATAACCTTGCTCTTGAAAAATTAACATATGCAGTCAGAGGTAAAATAGAGGCTTTTCAAAAAGTATGGTTCCCCTTTTAGACAATTTGTTTATCAGTAAAGTGAAATGTTGGGTAAAGAAGACTGTAACCTGAACTTCAATGCATGGTTATATTGTTATTTATTATTATTAGGATTTATTTTTCAAATTAAGTATTGGTCCCCTTTTAGACAATTTTTTTTCTTTTTTTTTACATATGTTGGGTTTTAAAGAAGACTGTATATCCATTGGTGTTATTTATTAGTGTTATTGGTGATTGCATTGCATTGTCTTTATTTAAACTCTATTTGTATATTACTGTACTTTATAATTTATTATTTTTATTATTTATTTATTAATTTTGTATTATTATTTTATTTTTGTGACTGTCGGGGTGGGAAAGCCAACTATGTAACATTATAATTTGATATTCTGTAATGTTCATGGGGGGTTTGTATCAAAATGAATGAAAATAAATAAATAAAAAAAAACAAGGTTGAAATTAAAAATGGTAATGGGCCTGTTCTTTCAAGTGTTTAAAAAATGTCTGAACCTTGCTCTTGAAAAATTAACATAATGAGGTAAAATAAGGCTTTTCAAAAAGTATGGTCCCCTTTTGACAAGTTTATCAGTATAATGTTAAAGAAGACGTAACCTCTCATGCATGGTGTTATATGTTATATTGTTATTTATTTGATTATTATTTATTAAATTAAAGTTTGTTTTTTTTTTTTGTTGTGTAATGAATTTCAGTATGGAAGCTCTATATTCACAAGGTGTCGTAATTCGAGGGAACCAGGATGTTATTTATGGAAGATTATATTTTCATATTCACTTTATTCACACTATATTCAAAGTGGTTTGAAGCTAGCTAATAGTGTATTCACCTCAAAGAGTGTGCGTCTATTCTATTCTATTTTATTCTATTCTATTCAAAATCTTAGATTTCACCAGCTTTGAAAATATCAAAACCGCTCATTCATACACTAGGGACAATTTCCCAAGGTGCCAATCAACCTACCGTGCATGTTTTTGACCGGGAGGAAACCGGAGAACCCGGAGAAAAACCCCCTGAGGCACAGGAAGAACATGCAAACTCCACACACATGGCCCGAGTCGGGAATCGAACCCGGACCCTGGCGGTGTGAGGCGAATGTGCTAACCACTAAGCCACCGTTAACATACACAAAGATACACAGTATGACATGCAGTGAAATGAAGGGGGAGGTGGTTGCTCAGTGGTAAAGGCTTTGGCCTCTGGACCGAAAGATCACAATTTCAAATCCCACTGCCACCAAGCTGCTTCTAGTGGGCCCTCAAGCAAGGCCCTTAACCCTCAATTGCATAGTTGTAAGTCGCTCTGGATAAGGGCATCTGCCAAATGCCATAAATGTAAATGTAACTGTGAAATGTCTCTTACGACCGTCCAACATGTAAACATATAAAAGAAAAAAAGATATAGTGCAGATATAATAAATAAATGGGAAAAAAATAAAATACAGTGTGTGTAAAAGAAATGGAATGAAGTAACAATAAGGATAGAATTCAAAGTTAAAAGTAGAATGGATAATGGATGGTATGTGTGGCAGATATGGCAATGTTATAGTGTCAGTGTGGGCAAATGTGCAATATGTGCATTATACTGTATGTCCTTGTTTGTCATATTTATGAACTTTTTTGTTTGCCTTTGTGAACTTGTGCATGTGTTTGTCCAGTGCAACAGTGATATTGTCAAATGTAAACTGATTATATATCAATAGTGCATTATTGTTAAAATACGAAACTATTATTTTGTATCCATTAAAAAAAAATTTGAATCCATTTTAAAAAAAACAAACAAACAAAAAACCAAACAAATAAATAAATAAATAAAACTCAACTCTGTCTATGTTTATTGTGTACCTTAAGTTTGTATCAACCATACCTAAATGAATTGATCCTAATATAGAGACCTAAAGCACTATTTGTACGGATATGGGTTATTGGGTTGTGTCGCAATACTGAAATCAATCTCAAGTGTGAGTTAGTGTGGGAATAGTGTTTTTTATTTAGGGATTGACACCCAGCCACACTACATCTTAAATTGTTGTTTTTTTATTCCCCGAATATTTTATTTCATGAAACTCAGCAATTCTCTCCTACTTTTATCCCCTAAGCAGGCTTAGTTCATTTTTGTAAAATATGTTGTCTCTTAATGCACCTGACGTATGGGATCCTATTAGGATGATTCACTTATGTATTTCCAAAATTCCCCAGAACCTCTCATCAGAGTCATCTTGGAGTCTCAGCACTCCTCATCTTTCCATCTGCACTTTCCTCCAAAAATACGACCGGCTTTATCAAAATTGTTTCTGCTGAAGTGAAAGCTCTTCAAAAAATATCACGCTTTGCTGACTTTCACTTTAACGTGCCCTAAACCTTCTTTGCTTTCTGAACCAAGGGGACGCTTGAGAATCGAGTGCAGCTATACGTTTATTGACTTCAAACCCTAGAGTATAGACTGCTCGAATTCGAATTAAAGCTTGACATTTGGGAACGCCGTACCTGATTGGCTCCTGGTCCTCTTTGTCTTCTTTGCTGTGGGTAATCTTTATGCCACTCTTGCGAGCCCTTGGACATCCTGACAAACTAAAATAAAAAGTAGGTGAGTATGGTGAGTATTGCACAATGGTATGTATAGATATCGGATTGTATAAACCGAAATCAATGAGCACAACTGACAACAATCGTAGGAAAATGAGCTCTACCTTCTGTGGGAGGCATAATTTCCAGTGATATGTCCCGAGCCATCACAGCCCGGCGTCGGGCACCTGGGACAGAAATACATGCTGTTACTGCCCGACGTTGGAAGAAGACAAAACCCTGAGTAATTGGTGTTGTTTTCAATTATCACATCCTTGATAACACTTGCCCTTCATTACAAACAGGTGATTAGATTCAGGCATCTTATCTCTGTATCTTGTTGTCTGTTCACGTAAATAATAAGAGTGGGGGGGGGAACCTGGAACAGAGCTACCTCACTGATCTTGTCTCTGGATGATGAGCAATGTTTATTAAATATGCGGAAGTATTATCTACACTCATTTAAAAACAAGAAATCGTGGCGTTATAACCTGATCCACTCCTGTGCAACTTTAGTCAATACGTTAGTGCAAATGCGATATGGCGAAATCAGATTTATTATCATGAAGATCACTGTGCCCAAGACAAAGAAAACAACTGACTTGTTTATCATTGTGATTGTTTATTAGTGTATGTCATTAGCATATGTCAAGTAATTAATGCTTATCACTAAACAGAAATTAAAATAAAAAATGTCAATATTTTGATTTAATAACTTTATAATTTTATAATAATTTTATGAAATATATTTAGATTCATATTTTGTTATTTTAACATATTATTCTCATTCTCTTGTTTGACTTAAGTTATCATTTTTTGTCAAGTTATTATGTCAACTTGCTTTTTGGAAATCTTATAAAGAATAAAAGAATAAAATACAGAATGTACAGTACACTTAGAATATTATGATGCATTCAGTATTTTTAATATTTGTGAAACTGTGACTTTATAGCTAGCATTTTATGCAAATGAGTGTACATTTCTTGCCATCAGCAATATTTGGGCATAATCCTTATTTATAACGTATTATGTTAACTTGTAAATGCTGCTGAAAGCTTTTATGCCTTTAAAAATAACAAAATTTCTTTTTGTATATTATTTATTTTGTAGATTTTTCATACAGTTTATAACACCTATTAAATGCATTGGAACATGAACATTCATACATTACTTATGGCCCTCAAAAAAGTCTTACTATTATGATTATTATGACTATTATTAATATTATTTTTGTGGATTACAATTTGAAAATCACAACATAATGAGAAAGTATTTGATGTTACAGCAGATAATTAACAAAATACTTTTTTTTTTACAATTCTGAGATCTTAATTCAACATATCTGAAATATCTTATAATCTCAAATAATGAATTCATCAATTGAAATCATGGAATATTATTATTGCACCATCTGACAGACAACACCCCCCCCTTTATCCAGACCAACTTACAATTATCATATTTCTACAACTGAGCAGTTAAGGGCCTTGATCAACAATCCTGGAGTGGCAGCTGGTGGTGGTGAGATCTGAACTCACGCCCTTCCAATCAGCACTCCAATACATTAACCACTTCTTTTCCTCACATTAAACCAAAATGATGGACAAAGCACTTCTGCATTGCAGGTTTCTCCTGAAACTGAACTTACTTGAGTTCTTGCGAATTGGTCGCCATCATACTCCGAATGCTTTTATCTGCTAAAGGACAACCTGAAAGACTGAAAGATGGTAAAAAACCCATGTTAGTTTAAGTAAAAATACGGTTTATGATAAGCAGCTTGTGCAAAACAAACACAAACAAAAACACACACACACACACACACGCACACGCACAACACAAATCACGTCACATAAATTGTTAATACAAAAAAGCCATTGTGCAAGTGCAGGGGAAAAAGACAATGTTAACCCTCTGAATAGATGACTATCGGCTTCTTGCTATGCTGATTTTGCAATTAACTTTTGTGCCATTTAGGTCTCACCCAGCAAGCTGATATACTCAAAGGGTTAACGGTATGTTAAGCTGTGGTTATGTACGGTGCTAGGTACTGTCGGTGCCTAGCATGGTCGAGGTAAGCTGAAAACAATAAATTCATAGGACGAATCCACCATGAGAAAATGAAATCACACCTTCTATGCGAGGCGTAATTACTGGTTACGTGACCACTTCCATCACACCCTGGAGTTGGGCATCTGTCTCCAGAAAAAAGTAGATAGAATCAAATCCCAAAAAGTCCAGAACAAACAAACGAAACCAAAAAAATAAAAAAATAATAATAAAATCTCGCCCATAACACCATCATAAGCATTTTGCATTTGTTGCTATTTTCATGACAGTTAATCTTTCCCATGATGGCGGTGTCATTTTCTGACATCATTCCTGATTACTGTAGAATGGCTTATGAGGGGGTTACATAGTGGTAACTCTATCAACGAGATCAAATGCTTTAAGCCTCATTTGGTTTTGCCATTGATCATTAGTTCATTGTTTCCAGTTTAGCTTCACCGTCTCTCAAGACCTTCTAAGGGACAGTTGCAACATGAACAGGTAGAATGAGAACGAAAGGATAAAAAAACAAAACAAAAAATAAAGCATCAGTGGGAAAAAAAGCTCATAAGCCAGAGTAATGCTAAACTAAAGAACTCGAGCGGAAAGAGCGCCGTGGCGTTATATGGCATGCTGCTGTGCGGAAGGCCGGTCGCACTAAGCAGAGCAACACAGCAGGAAAGACAAGAGCGACAGGAAGAAAAAAAAAATCATTCGAGAGGAGAAGAGGGTGAAGCGCAAGAGTGAGCAGCGACATCGCTTTCTCTTTGGTCTTACGTTATCAGGTCCTTTTTGCTCTCTTTGCAAGGGGCGAATTTTGGCTTGGGACTCGGGATGGCGACATCTGTGGCGTACGCAGTGTCCTCTAAAATGTCCTGGAATGGATCTAGATCATCTGACTGTAAAATATGAAATAGAGGAAATATTAAAGAGTAATTATATACGACAATTTATTTTTACAGCTTTTACATATTTGATTTATTTCAGTATATAGATGTGTAAAATAATTTGAAAAATATACTGATTTAAAAAAAAAAATTGTGTGTGTATGTGTGTGTCTAGCTGGCGTGGTGGCCCTGGCATGCTACACCATCTGCCAAGTATCTTTAGAAAGGAACCTCACAGACACACACACATATACACACACACACTTACATAAATCAGATAGGGTCTGAATTGGGCACAACAATGCACATTGCCCTCACGCAAAATACAGTGTCAAGCAACTGACATAACATTATTTAGTGTATATTCAAACAATGCAGTCACAAAGTGCTTTTATAGAAGGCAGACAAAAGCAGGATCAAGTTCTCTAAAAAAAGTAGTAAAATAAAAGAAGTAATAGATTTGAATTGCTATTTTATTAAGCCACAATGATCCCTCGACTTCCATATCTGAATATCTTTAACTGCGTCTTCTGTTTGTCCTGTTCATTAACCCGTGACATTTATATTAACTCAATTCATTAATAAATAGACAGAGTTAATATTTAATGAAATGATAAATGAATATCCTGAAAAAATATCGCCATAAAACCCCATACTTCAAAAACCCTTTAGTGGCCGGTTCTTTGATATGATATAGTACAATAAATTGACCAAAGTAGAACAATGATGTTTTGCAATAATATTTGTAAAAAAAAATGCACTCTGAAAGCTGATTGGCTGATAGGAAATTTCTTTTTTTTGTTTGCTACACATTCTTACAATCTCATCACATTTGGACGCGTTCGTCAGAATCCTTGTCTTTTTTGCTGCCATTTTCCAATGTGCAGGGTTAGGGTTAGTAGGGTTTGTTGCTGAACGCTGTTTCACAGACGCCACTTTGATATCAGACAGCGAGTGACTTTTAAAATAAGACCTGGAGGCCACCAATTGACTTGCCCTGCTGTTATGAATTTATTGTATCCTCCTATTCGTTTTCATTCCTATTTATCACTGTGTTTACCTAACACATCAAACAATAGAAGAATCCTTGTATGTTGAAAAATGACGCCAAAGTGGTATCCAGGGTGTCAAAAAGTGATGCCGTGGGATTCCCACAAACGTGTCCATATGTGAAGAGCTGGGAGTGAGAATGTGTTTGTTTATTTTTTTCCATTCAGAATTAAATATAAATGTTATCTTTCAGCTCTTGAGAAACAACTATTCAAACTTATATCTACTCTATACAAGGCCATTGCCATTCATTGTTTGTTAATCTCCAAAACACTTGCTATAATGGATTGGTTGCATTTACAGCATTTGGCAGACACCCTTATCCAGAGCGACTTACAACTAAGGGCCGTGCTCAAGGGCCCACCAGTGGTGGTGGGATTTGAACTTGCAATCTTCGAGTCCAGAGGCCAATGCCTTATTGACTGAGCTGTGTAGCAATACACAGGGTCAGATTATAGAGTAAATGGATTTTGAGGACCATTGTTAATGTCAATATTCTATTAAAATATGTCCACAGGTTGCATGGAGTCCCTTATCACTGCACACCTTAACAATTATGAAACGGCAATGAATGGACCTTCAGTGCCACTCATGAGGACGGGTTCCCTTTTAACTCTGGTTCCTCTCAAGGTTTCCTCCTCATGACGTCTCCCTCATTAGGGACAGACATAAAAGGAACACATTTATACAGCTTGTTATCACTGCTTTATCTGGGTAAAGCAGCAGTGCATTGTGAAAAGTGCTATACAAATTAAAATGTAATAGATTTAAGTGCAGATAATAAAATAGTTGTAAATAAGCACTATTAAAAATCAATAGCACAGGATTTTTTTTTTTCAAAAGTCAAGAATAATCAGACAATGTCTAAGTAAAAAAAAAAAAAGCCACCAGCTTGTTTATTAGGAACAAACGTGTTAAACTTATTATAAGTTTATTATAAACTTATTATACTCAGAATTAAAAATAGTTGAAAATCCTGTACAGCAACCGGAATTCCAAAATGAAGTACTTAGACCTTACCAAGCCGCTTGTACAAGTCTCTATGAACGATAATTTGCTATGAGATGTTGAAAGGAAGTCCATTTTATAATGAATGTGTGTGTGTGTGTGTGTGTGTGTGTGTGTGTGTGTGTGTGTGTGTGTGTGTGTGTGTGTGTGTGTGTGTGTGTGTGTGTGTGTGTGTGTGTGTGTGTTAGCTGACAGATGCGGAGAAGTGAAATGAGTGTGATGCCTGTGAATGGGCATCTGAGTCAGCTATATTAGGAGGTCATGGTGTTTGATGGGTACTGGATTTGATGGACGACTAGCATTTGATTGTGTTTTGATGTACCTTTTACCTTTTATATACCAATTTAATTTGTTAAGGTTTAAACTATACAGTGCCCTCTAATGTTTTCTTTTGAAAATTGTACAGTACAACATATTATACACAATACTTATTTGTGTTTTTGTTTATGTCTGCCGCACTATTGTTTAGTCTTGCACTGATGCACTACGCCACACATGATGGAATTGAGGATGCTTGGGGCAGCTGACTTTTAGTTCTTATCTCCGTGATGTACTGTGACTTGATTTAACCGAGTAACTCGGTACCAATCCTGTAATTTAGGCTACACATCCCCAGAGTATTTCACTAAAGTAAACACCACCAGCAACAACAAAAGAAACTGAATGGGGCTTAATGATTCTGCAATTTACACTTAGAATTAGAGCTCAGACATTTCACCATATTCAAGATACTCCCACTTATTTTGGCAGTGAACTGCTCAGGTGTGAATCTCATGTCATGCCTAACTTTATGAGACTATATGAGAGGAAAAATAGTGGCATTGGAAAATACGTTCGAAAATAAAGACCAGCTTCTTATTAGAGGCATTGAAATCTATTGTAGAAATAAATGAGTTCCTCACTGTGTTGTTAGTTTCACCTCAAACTGCATTAGAGCCGTATTTTCTGTTTACTTCAATGATTTTAAACTTATATATAGACAAGAAACACCACCTCTTAGCTTTTCATCTAATGCAACATATAGATGTTGCCACCACCACCACCAAGTTACTACTAATGGGCCCTTGAGCAAGGCCCTTAACCCTCAATTGCTCAGCTGTAAGTCGCTCTGGATAAGGGAGTCTGCCAAATCACCCCATCGCCTTCTGTCAAGTTAGATTTTTGGCTCTTTTTAGGAAATAGATAAATAGGTGCCTGTGATCTCACGTCTCACAAACTGTAAATATGAATATTACAGTCATAGCCATGGTTGTGCATTAAAAAAAATATATAAAAAACAAAGAAATCACTACTTTATTCATATATATATATATATATATATATATATATAATATATATTATATATATATATATATATATATATATTGCATTTAACAGAATATCAGAACACATCATTTGTGCTGATTTAATGGCAATCGGCCTGATCTAAGCATCTGGGCACATGTGCAGGCAATCACAGGTGTTTCCATCACACACACACACACACACACACACACACACACACACACACACACACACACACACACACACACACACACACACTCAATGAACTGAAAAGAGAGGGAGTCTCTTTCTCAGAAAGCACAGCAGCGCTCCACACACAGCCAATTTGTATGCAAATAACAAAAGCTCAATTGGCTGTTGAACTGCACCAGTCAATCAATGATTCCGTGGAAACGTGAAGGAGAGGAAGTGAAAAAGAATCTGCGCTGCATTAGGGAGATGCGACGATGTTTTTAGCAATCGACTTTGAAAGGTTGAGGCGGAATGAAGTAGTGTTTCCAGAGTAATGGGGGGGAAAGAAAGATTTTTATCCCCTTTTAAGAATGGCACAATATTTAACGGAGCACAAATGTGTGGCAAAAAGGGCAGACTTTTATTTATTTGTTTTATAGTCGCTAGAACACGGCGTATATTTGTTTGATTATCCTTTTTCTGGCAGAATTTCCGTGGAACCCAATTTGTCATAGAGTTACACTAGATGGCACTGTGGTGAAATCAGAGAGGGCCTGCTTTTGTGTGTTTTCACACGTTTTGCCATCTTGTCCCTCCAACGTAGGGGAATCTGACAAATCTGACCTTAGCTGGGACGCATGGAAATAAATAAAAAAATAAATCTGACGTTTTTATTAAACACAAACATGGATGCAAGCTCAGGGTTAAAACAAAAAAAACATCATATAGAAAGATCAATCCGTTCTTCCTTTCTATCCTTCCTTCCTTCCTACATCCCTCCCTTCCTTCCTTGCTTTGTCGATTTCCCATCCTCAGCATCATCACTCGTGCTCAAAATTATTATCAAATTATATTTCATTCATGTCATGTTTAATGAGTGCACTGATAATAATATAGTACTAATACATACTTCTAATTGAACTCTTGATTCTAAAATCATTCTGGCAAACTTGGCAAAGCAACGGCACGTTCATTTTTTATGCTATTGTTTGGATACGTTTTCTTCCATGATATTCCTGGTCTAATCCTACAGCACGGGGACGTGAGCCAACATCTTTTTTATGTCACAGGGCAGCCGAACATACTTGGAGGTAAAGCATTAACTGTCCTTTTATTAACTGTCAGTAGTGGGAAGAGGAATGTCAATCCTTCCATCCAGAGAGCAGGGCCAATTATGCTCTCCCAGACTCCTGTGGACTTGATGTCCTGACGCTTGGGTGAATGCTGAAATTGTTAACTGAAAATCACTAAGAGCTGCAAGTGTCAATCAAAACACAATGCCTGTGAAAAGCATGTGCATTATTTCACCTGATATTGGGGGAATAGTTATTTCACCCTTGGATTTGTTCGATTCTGGTCGAAATCCTTCAACTGATTTGGAAATGAATTAGAGAAATAATTAAAAAATGCTCTATTAAATCAAATTTCACTTATGATTGCTGCTTTGAAATGTGTGTATGAAATATGAAAAGCAGTTGCACTGGAATATCTAAAGCGTCAGAGATTTGATGTCAAATTCCTGTCAATCCAAAAGGACAATAATGCTGATTTAAACAAACAGTACTACATGGAAATTAGGCAGTTATAATTAATGCATATGTAAACTTTAAACTATTCACAATGATTTTACTATACGACAGTTTTCATACAATGAGGTCTCATACAATGAGGTCTGCATTCGGGCGTTACCTTCCTTTTCTTTTAGATGAAGAGAGGAAGTGAAGAAGAAGAAGAAGAAGAAGGAGAAAGGGAAAAAGAGAATCAGGTGAGGAACAGTTGGGGAGAAAAAATGGAATTAGAGAAGAAGAAGAAGATAAAAAAGATGAAAGGGTATTGGAGAGGTGATGAGAAAAAAAAACGATGACAGTGAAGGAGCATGAGGAAGGATTTTGAGACAGGCGGGAGAGAGAGAGTGAGAGAGAGAGAGAGAGAGAGAGAGAGAGAGAGAGAGAGAGAGAGCGAGAGGGAATTTGTGGTGCTCAATTTCTGTTCTATCTTTTCCCCTTTTTTTCAGTTGTTCCTCATTTAGAAAGACCATAAGTTGCTATAGCATAATTCTCATAACTCTAATCAATCACCTGCCAATCAACCTTTCATTTTCTTTAAGCCATATTTAGGAATACAGTTACATCCATATTTATGTTAATAAATGTATATATATTACCTGCATTTTACATTTAAGGCATTTGGCAGACACCCTTATCCAAAGCAACCTACAACTGAGCAGTTGAGGGTTAAGGGCCTTGGTCAAGGGCCCTCTAGTGGCAGCTAGGTGGTAGTGGGATTTGAACCTGAGATCACCAGCCTTAATTACTGAGCTACCACACCTCACAATTACATTTAAATCAATGGCATGACAGTATAATACGATATGGTTAAATGGTGTTATTAAACTGAAAGGAAGGTCTTAATATTGTTCAGGTTATTATTTTCCTTTCAAGGACACATTGGAGGGATGGGTGAAAAGAAACCGAAGCTGAAGATACAGTATAGGTGTTAGATAGACAGCCAATTAGTGCAAAAAAAACCTTGTGTATAAATTAATGGATACTATTTTTAATAATAAGTATTTTAGAAAGTGTGTTTTAGGAGGGGGCACGGTGGCTTAGTGGTTAACACGTTCGCCTCACACCTGAGGGGTTGGGGGTTTAATTCCCGCCTCTGCCATGTATGTGTGGAGTTTGCATGTTCTCCCCGTACCTCGGGGGGTTTACCTCCGGGTTCTCCGGTTTCCCCCCGGTCAACATTTGAGGGTCAACAATTGTCCCTAATGTGTGTGTATGAGTGTGTGTGTGTGTGTGTGTGTGTCCTCTGCCGTATTTGCCATTCCATACAGGGTGTGTCCTGCCTTGATGCCCGATGATGCCAGAGGCTCCCCGTGACCCGAGAGAGAAGTCGATTAAAGCGGTAGAAGATGAACGAATGAATGTGTTTTAGACATCTAGGAAATGGACAGGAATGATGTTTTTTAGATGTTTCAGTATATATATTATATATTCATTATATATATATATATATATATATATATATATATATATATATATATATATATATATATATAGACTATATTTATATTTGATATTATTATATTCATACCTGGGAGACTTGTGCACAGATTGTATTGCAAAAATCTCTTTAATGGCTTTTAAATCCTCCCTCTGTATTATAAAGCAAATGCAAGAACAGATGAATTTGGGAATGAAATCTGTAATGGTAGATGTATGAAATCTGACACATGATACGTAGGAGAAACTTAATACCATCAACAGCCTCGGCAGCGTGTCTACAGTGCGAAACACATGAAGGAACATTTATAAAGCTCGCCATGCACAGGTTTGCTGTTTATATGACCAAAAAAAATAAATAATAATGTAATAAAACTGGGAATTTAGTCCTGTCAGCGCTTTGAGAGCAGCAGATAGGGATTTCATTGTGAATAATGTCTCGAATAAGGGAACGGAACGGATACGAAGTAAGTTAGCTACTTTTTTCTGTCTTCCTCTTTCTGTCTCTTTCCCGCTGAGAACTCCACAGCATATTTTCTCCATCTCTCTCTTTGGCTCTTTCTATCTAATTCCATCTTTCCGCTCGCCACACTACAGCAGTTTCCCTCTGGCTCTTTTTTGTCCATATGTTTTTTCTGTAATTCTTTCTTCCCAGAGTACAATCACATATGAAATGCAACTCAAATATATCTATCTATATATATATCTATCTATGTATATATATATATATATATATATTATATATATATATATATATATATATATATATATATATATATATATACACTATACGTAGCACAGCATGTTAAAGATATCAGACAAAGAATCACCAAAGAGTCCATGCAGCTTTTCAGCACTTGTTTGTCTATATACGTGTACAATAGCTGCACCAAGGCTCACATAATTGTTACATCTGCTAGATGAATTAGAGATAGTTTACCTAGAATATCCTCTTCTCCCTTCGTCCACCTCGCCTGAGCTCTGACCCTGACCCTGCGTCACCATGGGAACTGACCGGCAGTGAACAAGTCACTGGAAGAAAGTGGTCATTTCACACCATCGCCCTTTTCTGGCCGTATTTGTTCCAGACAATTATGTTTTCAGGAACAAAATTAGTCCTTAAATGGATGGAGTACAGTATGCAAATCTTAAATGTGGTATATCATTTTCCTTGCTGTGATTTCTTTTTTTTTTAAGTATTAGATAGATTAGATAGAGTATTGTTTTAAATGTACATAGTGGATCTCAAAACTAGTGTGTGTCACATGGTTTTAGAAGTGAAGTTAATATCCTTATGGATATTAATATCCTTACTCTTGCTGCCCTTTTTGGAAAAAGGTGTCCAGTTGTCTAGTCAAACTCTGCACCAGATGGTTGCTGGGTAACTTCAGAATAAATCTAAACTTATTGTAAAGCATGTATGCATGAATTTTCATGATATAAGATCAAGATAGATGGATAGATAGATGGATAGAAGATAGATTTTTTTTTCTTACGAAGATATTACAGAGAATACAATCATATTTAAAATCAAGTGAAGCAAATATAAATGTTGTAAATGCTATACATATAAAAAAAAAGATTCTAACGGCCATAGTTAGAAGTAGTCACATACAGTGTTGATTTCCATGTTGTGCTTGATATCTAAAGAAGCCTCTAGATGGCACTGTGTTAAATGTTAGCTTAAATGACCAATTAGACCAATTAGACGGTGATGTATGTGAAAAAATACATTTGTAACTGCACTGCATAATATTCATTTATAAACAAAAGAGACAATAGTATATCTCTTTTCTCCACTCCTTACTTACACTCCTCTTTCTTTTCTATTTCCCACTCGTAGCTACTCAATACATCTACAGTTACAATACATATACAAAGCAATTCTATGCCCAAGGAAATGATTCTATTATGATTTTCCAAAGCATTTACACAACATTTTTCCTCTAATAAACAGAACATTGTGGTTTTCATTGTTGTTTTTAATCTAAAAAGTATCTGTTATTACTTGTATTATAACAGCTATAAACAGCTCTTCCCCTCATCAGCCTTTTTCTTTTTTCCCCTCTCCTGATGTCCGTAATGCAAAACACACAGCTTGTGACGGCACTGAGGAAAAGTGCCAAGGTGCCGAAGGTGCAAAGTCCTGAGGACTCTCCAGTGTCAAGAAACTTAAATGCTGATCTGGTGGAATCCTTCCATAAATGTTACATGGGCATCTGCTAACGGAGGCCTTCACCAAAACGTAGGCACTAATACTGTACATCCCTACATAAAACCTTATGTTTGATGCATGCCACAAATATGCCATAAATCTAATCTAATACAAACACTATTTTTATTCTATTTTATTTTTCTTTCCATTTATTTATTATAAATGTCTGCGCCATTTATTTTTATCTTTATGTTTACATGGTTGTAAGAAGCATTTCACTGCATGTATGTATGTGTCTGTGACAAATCTAAATTGAATTTGAATCATACACACATCTCTGTGAATAAGGTTTTACAAAGGAAATTCGGATTTGGATGTAGATATATATAATATTATATATATCTATAGATATATATATATATATATATATATATATACATATATAAGGGGGCACAGTGGTCTAGTGGTTAGCACGTTCGCCTCACACCTCCAGGGTCCGGGTTCGATTCCCGCCTCGGCCATGTGTGTGTGGAGTTTGCATGTTCTCCCCGTGCCGGGTTTTTCTCCGGGTTCTCGGTTTCCGGTTCCTCCCGGTCCAAAAACATGCACGGTAGGTTGATTTGGCACCTTGGAAAATTGTCCCTAGTGTATGAATGTGTGTGTGTGAATGTGTGTGTGTGTGTGCCCTGAGATGGGTTGGCATTCCATCCAGGGTGTATCCTGTCTTAATGCCCATAGACGCCTGAGATAGGCACAGACTCCCCGTGACCTGAGGGAAATCGGATATAGTGGTAGAAGATGAAGGAATAATGAATGAATGATATATATATATATATATATATATATATATATTATATATATATATATATATATACATATATATATATATATAATATATATATATATATATATTCATGTTTTCATGTTGGACTTTTCAGTGCATGTCGAACGCTGTATGTGTATGTAACAAATACAGTTTGAATTTATGTTAATCTGTGATTTGAATTACACTCAGTGCAGCTATTTCTACTTCTGATCAATCAAATTCACGAATTCAACAAAGATGTAGGAAAAAACAACCAAAAATAGCAATAGCTGATACAATTTATAAATGGCATAAAAAATGTAATGATGATGCATATATATTTATGCCGATTTTTTACATGGTCAGTTGATATACAGTAACTTTACTCAGATCAGTTAAAAGGCAGGTTTTTTGTGAAATTTTAATACAAATTAGTCCAGATCATGAAATAAAAAGAAAATAAATATTATAAGTAATCATTTAATAATTTAACTTTTTGTTTGATACAGCAGTCCTGCTTTGGAAAAGTATTTTTCCTTTTCTGGGGAAAAATGCTCCAGATCTGTCAAACTGTGATGGTCCACAAAACCTCTTGAAGTTTGTGTGACATTTTGAACTCTGAGATGACCATTGAACTTAATATTCTGTAGCTTTTCTTTTTCTTTTTGACTTAGATTTAAGATTTGGGATGTTGTCATTCTGTATGGTATCTTTATCTCCAGCTGTCTAACAGAGGCTTTGTGCCTAAATAAGGGTATTTAGGAGCTATGCATTAAGGAAAGCATACTCATAGCAAAATTCTGCCACCACAACTCTTCACTCTGGATATGACATTCTCTGATTGAGATGATGACCATTTTCCAAAAATGCATTTTAGAATCAATCCCAACAATCTTTAGATTGGTTTTAACAGACCAGAACACATTTTGCCATGTTTTGGTCATTCTTGATCTTTTGTCCACTTTTAAAGAGATGTCCTTTTTTTACTAAGGTTACTCTGGTACGTATATTTTTTTCCCACTGACGGTGATTTTTACAGTGATTTTGATGGTAACTGAGGTTTTAGAAACCCTTTCGTGACCCAGTCCTGATCAATAAGGTCCTGTGCACATTTTAGAAGCTGAGATTTTGTCATGGCTTCGTTAGTTGGATTAAACCTGAGGAGACCCAAGTAGGATTCGTGTTGTCATTCCACCCTTACGCAGTATACAGTGAAACCACATTACCTCAGGACCAAGGTATGACCTCAGACAGGACACAAGTAACAATGATAAAAACACCTATGTGTAATAAACACATTTGAACATGAGGATGAATGCAATAGTTGAACTTCCCTATGTATATTCATTCATCTTCTACCTGCTTTATCCGATCTTCCCTCGGGTCACGGGGAGTCTGTGCCTATCTCAGGCGTCTATGGGCATTAAGGCAGGATACACCCTGGATGGAATGCCAACCCATCGCAGGGCACAAACACTCTCACATTTACACACATTCACAGACTAGGGACAATTTTCTAAGGTTCCAATCAACCTACCGTGCATGTTTTTGGACCGGGAGGAAACCGGAGAACCCGGAGAAAAACCCCCTGAGGCACGGGGAGAACATGCAAACTCCACACACACATGGCCGAGACGGGAATCGAACCCGGATCCTGGCGGTGTGAGGCGAATGTGCTAACCACTAAGCCACCGTATATAGCCACTAACCCTATGTATATGTCACATTCAATTCACAACCCTATTTAACTTAAAACAAAACATTTAGCCAACAGTTTATCAGGGATCTGTAGATTCTTATACCCAAGGTACATGGCAGACTCAATTCACCCTATTAATAATATAAAATCTATTTATAGCAGCCATGGGATCTTATGATGATCTATTCTGCCTCCTCTTGGCTTCCGCCCTGGCTTTATGCATGACAAACGGCCCCATTTGAGGCAGTTATTTTTCGAAGTGAAATAATCAGAGGAAGTGAAGTGAAGGCGAAGTGAAGGCACAGCCGTCAGTAGCGGAGAGGAGCACCATGCTGTCTCTCAGCCTGTGACAGGAGGAGATGGGTTTTGCCGCAGGCCAGCTGCTTCTCTCATTCCCCCACTCCTCTCTGCAGAGTGACAGGAGATGGATGAAGGAGGAAGGGAAAGAGAGATAGAGAGAGGAAGCCCTCTCGCTCTCGGCACTTCCGATCACCCACCGTATGCAATCATCCCGCCTTTCCAACCCTTCGTATCCATCCTTCCATCCCTGCACACCTCACCATTAGTGTCGATGCCGCTATATATGTGTCTTTGTGTGTGTGTGTATGCCTGTGTTTGTGTATGCTGTATTGTGTATATCCAATAAGGTCACAGAAAGGCAAACAGTTCTGCTTCTTGGTGACTAAAGATCCCATACTGGTTAAACTGTTATTCCAGCTGCCTTATTGGTGAATCCCAGAGGAACACGAACCAAATACATCCATGGACTTGGCCGTTTATTAGTTACTAGATTGATATAGCTAATTAACTGGCAGTTTAGTGTGTAGAGCTACCTATTAATCATGTTACTCATTAGTTTTTACACCATTTTCGATTAATACCCATTATAATAACCAGGGTCTGAGAGGTCTACTAATATTTCCCTATAAAAAAGCATCAAGAAATCACCCCTTCAAAAAAAAAAAAAAAAAAAAAAAAAAAAAAAAAAATATATATATATATATATATATATATATATATATTTTTTTTTTGGGGTGATTTCTTGATGCTTTTTTATATAATATTATATATTTTATTGAAGGGGTTTAGTAAATATATATATATATATATATATATATATATATATATATATATATATATATATATATATATATATATATATCTATATATATATATATATATGCAAGTCTGTGCAGAAGGCCGGTGTGAAAAAACGCTGTAAACAAAGAATGCTTTCAGAAATTTAAATAATGATTGTTTATTTTTGTCAATTTACAAAATGCAAAGTGAGTGAATAATAGAAAAATCTACATCAGATCAATATTTGGTGTGAGTACCTTTTGAAGAACTAGAAGTAGTGGAAGTGATGTCACGACCCCCACAGAGCCCTGATCTCAACATCATGGAGTGTGTGTGGGATTTACATGAAGAGACAGAAGGATGTGAGAATGTCGACATCCACAGAAGATCTGTGTTTACTTCTCCAAGATGGAACAACCATACCAGCCGAGTTCCTTCATAAACACTGTGTGTAAGTGTACCTAGAAGAACTGCTGCTGTTTCTGAAGGCAAATATTGATTTGATTTCCATTTCTCTTTTCTTCATTCACTGCATTTCGTTCACTGATGAAAGTAAATGATTAACACTTCCATTTTTGAAAGCATTCTTTGTTTACAGCATTTTTTCACACCTGCCTAAAACATTTGCACTGTACTGTATAGTATATGTATGTATGTATGTATGTAACTATATATATATATATATATATATATATATATAGTTTTACATACATATTTATACACACACACACATATATGTTTGTATGTTTCAGCCTACTGTCTATTGAACTGCAGGATCTCTAGAATTTCTGGTTACCAGCAGTGCCGCTTTCCAATCCTTCATATCCTTTATAGTCATGGATGTTGAAAAAACACAGCGGCGAGTGACAGTCTAACAGAGCACTACGCAATTACCTGTTCTCCATTAGTGCCAGTTTACATTAAAATCGGACCTGTTATAATGTCGTGTGACACAACATGCAATCTATTTGCTCAATTCATACTGAGACAGCTTCACGGCGACACTTTGAGGGACGGTGAGATGACGAGCAGACAACTGAAACTGAACTAAAACAACACCAAAACAAAACCAGCGACATCCGAGTACACAAGCCGATGCCATTTACAACACATCTTGACATAATAATTACAATCATAATCGTTTTGATAAATGCCAAATCGTATGATGTGGTTTGTTTATGAGAATCCTTTTTATGCCCTCTTTGATTATTGGCTGTTTCGAACGTCCTGTTTCATGCGCCTCCTTTTCGTTTTGTTCACTTGCTGAGATAAAGGTCTCAATTAAGGCTAGTGTAGCCATTCCACTTAGTACTGTGGAATTTTTGGGAGGTGGGAGGAAACTGGCAAACCTTAGAGATACTAGAGTTGGGAAAGAGCTTTTGCTTAAAGTCCCAATCTGCTGTAGACATGTAACACCTTAACGGACAGATATAGCATTCAAACACTCCTACACACACTCGCTATAACATCTAGGAATCAGTACTTTATGCACCTACAGGCTGCCTGAGAATTTCTGCTGAGTTTGTTCAAATGTACTCTAGACAACACACACACACATATACAGGGCATATCGTCTCTGTACCTGTGTGCACAGCTCCTGTGGCTTGCCACTCAGACTCTGTGGCATCTCTCTGCATCGCGTGGAGAGGTTGAGGATGGCTGTAGCGGCCATGTGGGCGGCCTCCATGTCGTGCGTGTAGTCGAAGCTACTTTTACTGCAGGTGCTGCTGGCGCTGCTTCCTCCTCCTCCTCCTCCTCCTGCTCCTGCAGCTCCACCACAGCTCAGGCTGCTGCTACTGCTGGGAGCATAGCTACTGGTGGTGCTGCTCGCCGAGCTGGAGTTCTTACAGTACCGCTTAGCTGATGAGACACACACACAAACAAAATATGTGCTGCATGCAGCTTAAAAAAATATGCCTGCAAGATTTGGTATCATTAGGAAAATGTTTTCCTTTAATGAAAAATAAATGGAAAATTTACCATGAAAATTACATGAGAGAACATTTCATCTCGTACTGTGTAGTGTTATCTGAACACTGAAACCAGTGCAGATGCTTAAAAATGGTCCTTTTTAGTTACTTTAGAAATTCTCATAACCACAATATACAAAAAAATGAATTTTTATATATACAAACATAGGGGGGAGCTGAGTGGTTTAAGGCGCTGAGCTACTGATCGGAAGGTCAGCCCCGGAATCGCCACCCATGGGTCCTTGAGCAAGGCCCTTAACCCTCTGTGCTTCCCCAGGGGTATCATGGCTGACCCTGCACTATGACCCCAGTTCCAAACAAACTGATATATGCAAAAAAAGAATTTCACTGTGCTGTAAATTATATTTGACACATAAAGGCTGGTCTTCTTCCATTCTATATAGACTCGCAGGATTATTGTTTTTTTTTTTCGACATTATTATCCATAGTAATTACATGTGCTTACTGCTGCAAAAGTAAATAAATAAAAAAGATGTTGCTTAAAAAAGATATTGTTAATCACTTTACAACTTTTTTAGATGGTCCAACTTCAAATGAAATAAAATATAGGATATTAATGTTCTCTATAGCAAATCGCATTATGGGAAGCCAATAGGGGTCTCAGTATAACGCCACACTTGATATGCTATTTATTTTTTCCCTCTCATGTTAGTTGTGCTTAATTTTCAAATCTAGCCTTTTCCAGCTCTTAGTCATATTGAAGCTCATATTAGATCTGTTGTCTAGACTTAATTTTCCCATTTCTTCATAGACTTCATTTAACATATTTTAGATAAATATTACATTTAGAATACAACTATTTGCATAACAATTCACAGCTAAAATATATTTAAAGTTGTAAGTATTCATTTTATATATATATATATATATATATATATATATATATATATATATATATATATATATTTATTTTTTTTTATTGCCCATGATCTAAACTAAGTACACAAGTTGCTACCACTGCAGTATAGCCAAAATCAACAGTTTTCCTACTTATAAAATACTTATATCACCGCCATTCATTACCACCTACACTGGTTATTAGTTATAAGAACAGCAAAAAATCTTTACCCTTTAAAATTTATCCTTCTAACCTTTAAAACCCTTCATGATCTTGTCTTGCAATACTGGCTGAGGTACTCCATCTTTATGGCCCACCACATATTCCTGGATCGTGTAGTAAAGGTTTACTTGTTCTGAAGTATCGATTCTCCTCTGAAGGGGGCAGGTCATTCAATTTTATTGAACCCGCCCACAGAACCTCCATAACATCACCACTATCACGTCCTTCAAATCCCAGTTCGAAAAAGAAGTCAGCTCTCCTCTCAGCTCTATCCGTCTACTCCTGCTGTTGCTTAGCCTCCTGCATTTTGCCATGCACTCTCCTGTTTTCATTAGGACATGTACACTATGGACCTTATTGATATATATATAGATATATATATATAGATATATATATATATATATATATATATATATATATATATATATATACACACACACACACACACACACACACACCACACACACACACACACACACACACACACAACACACACACCACACACACACACACACACACACACACACACACACACACACACACACACACAGGGTATGCGACTTAAAGGCAGCAACTTTATACAGGACACTTTTTTTGTATTCCAAATTGTGTAACACAGTGGCTTAGGTTGAACTTCTAAGCCTTGAAAGAATTGGATCAGTTTGTGTACTTCTGTAGGTATGCCTCTAACAACAAGCATCTCATTTTAATATGACTTTAGACTAAATTATTTCAGAAAGATTATTGAGAATATATATTTATCTATCTATCCATCTATCTATCTATCTATCTATCTATCTATCTATCTATCTATCTATCTATCTATCTATCTATCTATCTATCTATCTATCTATCTATCTATCTAGCTAGCTAGCTAGCTAGCAGGCTATCTAGCAAGTTAGCTAGCTAGTGAGCTAACTAGCTATTAGATAGCTAAAGATTTACACATATAAAACTTAATGTTGGCAAGAGACTCTAAATCACAGTTAGAAACTGTAATGTCTTAATAGAATGCGAGTTATTCAATATTCAATATTCAGTTCAAGAGTTGCTGTGTTTAATAGCAAAAAACGTTGGTAAATATTGTACGATAGTTCTTAAAGAAAGGAAAAGTGCCATTGGTTTCAACGGTTAGCTGACCAAGAAGCAAACATATAAACTAAATTTATTGCTTACTTATTAAGGGACTATACGTTGTATCTCACAGTGTACTGTAAAAAATGGCTTAGAAAGTATATTATAAAAAAAATCACATACAACTTATTTGGATTTGTAGGAAGTTGTATAAGGAAAGAAAGAAAGGAAGGAAAGAAGAAAGTGTTTTTTTTTTTTTAACATACATCACTTTACATCTCACATATACTATACAGCACAGTGAAAGTTTTTTTCTTTGCATATCCCGGAGACGACAGGAAGCTGGGGACAGAGTCTTATAGGACACAGGAGGTTAAAGGCCTTGGAGATACTGAACCCCCGACATTCGTATCGGTAAAGCAGAACCATAAAACATCCTCCTCGTGCCTGATCATGGATAAATTATTTCATCAATAGTTGAGAACCCCTTATAAAAATGCCATAATAAATAAAACACACACATATCCCTATACTATATGAGACGTATACAGTAATCCTGTTATAATGACCTTGACCATTACTAAACCTTCACTCTGCGTTCAGAAAGTCCACCAAAGTCCCCCGACAAATACCAAGGTCGACGGAATATATATTTATTTTCGAAGGGAACGCTCTATTTGATTTCTTTTGCAATTTATGACAAACCTTTATCAAGATTTATGTCATAGCAGCTTTATGTAGGTGTCAGGTCACCCTGTGAACATTATCCGTCATGTGCTCTTGTGAAGTCGGTAGAATTGAATAATAAGAGTGAGCAGCGAAAGTATCTTTTACCTGTAGACCAACTACTTATTTACATCACGAGGCGATCCGTCTGACTGCCTGATGAATGTGAATTGTAAGGTGAGATAGAATAAAAGCGGTGGGGGATGAGCGCTTGTGCCGAGTTGCATCCTTGAGCTTCAGGTGAGAAAGCTGCGCTGCTTGCCATCTGACTAAAGTTACAATGAGCCACAGCCACCAGCCGGGCATCAAAGTGGCATCTCCAACTGAGTTCCCTGCTGCCATCTCTTTCTCTCTCTCAACCCAACCCCCCCTACCATCTCTCTCTCTCTCTCGCTCTCTCTCTCTGTCGCACTCTCTCTCCGTCTATATATGCCCACTCTTCTCTCCATCATTAAAGTGCAGCCGGGGAACTGGCTGCTATTCACACAGAATTGCAATTAGCTGTGGCCCGGAGACTAGACCTTGACTCGCCTCTACCCAGTCATTCATTATGCATCTGCTACTATATAATTTCCATACATTTCCTTTCCCCTGGTCACAGCCTGCCGAAGATGTCGGGAACGCAAAAAAAAAAAAAGCACCATTGTAACACCAATGCATTTGGTATTCACTAAACTGATATTCGCTCAAAGGACATTTCCCACTACAATTATATGAATCTGAAAAAAAAAAACCATGCCCTGTACTGTGAAAAATCTTATGTTCATGTGAAAAAGAAAGGTTTTGTCGGTCTTACCATCGTATCCCTTGGGGGATGTGTCACGGCCAGGGACTTTAGGAGCGATGGCGCGTTTGCCGTACACATTCTGGTTGTCGTAGCCATTGTAGTCGAAGCTGGTCTTGGAATATTTCTCCAGCTCTTTGGCCAGGTTGGAGCGTGGGGTCGTGGTCGGGACGTTATTCTTGTAGCCGTACTGAGGGATCTCCAGCTGCTTTACAAAGCACATGGGCCTAAAAAAAAAGAGGACGGGGGATCTCATATGTTAATGACTTTTAGTGATAAACTATGAATTGTGTCTCGCATAAATGATGTGTAAAATAAACAGAAAAAAAATTAATATTTTATATAATATTATACAAACAAATATAATATTGTAGGACAATTGGGGAGGACAAGAACTTTTTTTCCTGCCTGAAAATATGGACAAATGTCAGACAGGAGAAATTTAGTCTTTTTCGATATCATCATATTAGACATCATTAATTCATTTATCTTCTAACGCTTTATCCGATCGTCCCTCGAGTCGCAGGGAACCTGTGCCTATCTCAGGCGTCTTGGGGCATCAAAGCAGGATACACCCTGTATGGAATGCCAACCCATTGCAGGGCACACACACACACTAGGGACAATGTTTTTGCAAAGTACCCATCAACCTACCATGCATGTTTTTGGACCGGGGGAAACCGGAGAACCCGGATAAAAAAACCCTGAGGCACGGAGAGAACATGCAAACACCACACACACATGGCGGAGAACATGCTAACCACTAAACCACCATGCCCCATTATTAGACATCATAAACATCATATTTAGAGATGCGGAACACTTTTATTATACAGGGGTTTATTTGGAAATACAGTTTGACACTATTTCCAGAAAGTCATACAAATCATTTTTTTTGTTAACGGCATTAATATTTTTGGAGCACGCTTCAAGAAATGCTGCTGAGATTTACACTGAGGTCCAAGTCTGAAATTTCACTCTCACATCCAAATCAAGTCTAAGGTTTTTGATCTGCCCTGCAAGCTCAATTCATGTCTTGAGGAAATGGATTACACTGGGATTTGGGACTTGAATAAAGAGTTGTAGAACGGCTCGAGTAGCGCTATTTATTACTGCAAAAAAGATTGTAGACTTCTCCTGAGCATGTGAAATTCGGTAATTTTAATGCAATTTTTATTTCTATTTTGATTTTTTTTGGAGCTTTAATTCCAGGCTGATTCTCTGGGGAATATGTGCTGTACATACATAATGCAAATATCTTCAAGGCAGTTTTATTCCTTTAAAGCATTAAAGCTTAAGGATTAGGGCTGAACCAGCGCTCCGGACCTGTGAGATGTCTTTAGTACTCACTACACCACTATGCGACGCTGATGAGCCGCTAATAATAGTAAGGAATATACATCCAGCGATCTCTAATATTAAATATTATATTGTTTCCTACCTCAGAACTCGGTCCGATGCCTGATTGGACTTAGTTCCAGTGCATGCTTGATGTTTCTCATGAGCTTTGGCCAGTTTCTCAGCAGCTGCTATCGGGCATCCTGAGAGACTGTGTTAACACATACATAAAAAAAAAAGAGAAAAAGCAACATTATATATGAAAGAGACAATCATTACACAGTTTATGCAGCCAATGGCTACGTCTTTATAATGTCTGGATTGAAACCTTGGTGCACACGTTACATATAACTCCACATTTCAAAGATAAAAATGAATCCTCTCAACAGTCCAAACATTCAGACTTCCTTTCCAGACCTTTGTTTTTTGATTTCCCAGGAGAAGGCATTTAGAGTTGTGATATCAGCTTTGTTTGATCCGGTAAGCGTGCTAAAGGAACTCAGTGGAGGGTTTTCGCACAGCAAGCAAAAGGGACCGCGTAACAACAAAGGTGTGTGTAGGTCTATCTAAGTGCAGTTAGCTTTGGGGCCCAAAGTACACACGCTTTTTCACACTTGTGACTACAAAAGTACGAGTTAAAAGTGTGTGGAGTTGTGTGGGTTAGGTCTTTCCTTCTACAGCAGGTGCATTCCTCAGAGTATGTTAGTGTGTGTGTGCGTGTGTGTGTGTGTGTGTGTGTGTGTGAGATGCGCAGCTGGCGCTCCTGCTCGAGTGTCACAGACGTGCTAATGGTTGGTGCCAGGCCTACCATCCCATACCAGCTGCTGACCGTCACACCTCCACTGCAGCAGCGCCCCAGAATAGAATTACATGCATTACAGAGAAAGACTGCAGCAAGCTCGGACATTTATCATCTCAGTCACAGCTACAGGCACCTGCTTAATCTTTTTCTAAGGGTTAAATATTGTCCAATATACATAGATTTATACAAAATATCTGGCTTTGTTATTCACTAAAAAATTATATAAAAAAGTATAAGCATCATTATTATTATAATAATATAATAAGTCCAGGTTTACATCAGTAATATATATAGGTTGATTGGCACCTTGGAAAGATTGTCCCTAGTGTATGAATGTGTGTGTATGTGTGTGTGTGTGTGCCCTGCAATGGGTTGGCATTAAATCCGGGGTGTGTCCTGCCATAATGCCCATAGACGCCTGAGATAGGCACAGGCTCCCCGTGACCCGAGGGAAGATCGGATATAGCGGTAGAAGATGAATGAATGAATATAGATATATATCTATATATATATATATATATATATATATATATATATATATATATATATATATAGATATATATATATGATATATAATGTTATTGATGTACACCTGGACATATTATATTATTATAATAATGATACTTAGTTGTGCTCTAGTTGATGTTGATATGAGTTCATAAATTCAGTTTTTGGAGTTGATGCAGGTGGTTGTTTCGGCACACAAGGCTTTGAACTTGTACTCAGACGGTCATTAGTTCAAATCACAGCACTGGCAAGCTGCCATGGAGTCCTTGAGCAAGACCTATAACCTTCAACCTGCTCGGCTCTATCCTCTCTCAATCCTAAGCCACTTTGGATAAAAGCATGAGCTAAATGGACCACGGTAGGGGAGTGTAATTGATTTTGCATTAATAGTATATGACTCGAACCAGGAAGTGATGTAAAAACTAAAAGTAATGTACTGCTCTACTTTACATATCTACTGGATGTATGCTGGATTTTAATCTTACTTACTGTAAATCCTATGGCTAATTTTTATATAAACTTTTCTCAATAGGCCTAAATAATCTACACATGAAGATAAATCCTAAATGTTATTGGAAACCCAAACTAATCACTTGACACTATTCATAAATCTAGTACAATTCTATGTTGGATAAGAATATACGAGGCACACGATCGTACAGGATGTCTGCACGTGGTATCAATAAATTTTCCTTTCATTCGAACTAGGAGACCCTGTTCAGGTATGACAATACCCCTGTGCACAAAGCTTCATTGAGAAATTGTTTGCATGCGTTGCATTGGAAGATCTTCAGTCTCCTGCTATAAGAGCTCTGAACTCAACCCTATCAAACACCATTGGACACCATTGGGATGAACTGAAACACTGACTGCACCATTCACCCACGAACGGTACCTGACTTTACTAACACCCTGGTGGCTGATTGGTGTACACTCCAAAATCTACTGGAACATCTTCTCAGAGGAGTGGAGGTTATTATAACAGCAAACTGGGACTAAATGCTGAATGAGATGTCCATAATGCACATATAAATCTTATGGCCAGGTATCCACAAACATTTTGTCTGTATAGTTATGGGCATGAAACATGCTTGCAAACTATTTGTATATAATACTCTAAATGTCTAAATGCAAATGTTAAATGTAATGTTCTGAAATACTTGTATAGAATATGATAAGAGCAAGGGAATATCCGAGTCCCTATGAAAGTTCTACAAGAATTTCCACCAGCATTATTATTTTTTCTTCTTCATTGTATATTCATTCATTCATTCATTCATTCATCTTCTACCGCTTTATCCGATCTTCCCTCGGGTCACGGGGAGCCTGTGCCTATCTCAGGCGTCTATGGGCATTAAGGCAGGATACACCCCGGATGGAATGCCAACCCATTGCAGGACACACACACACACACACACACACATTCACACAGACATTCATACACTAGGGACAATTTTCCAAGGTGCCAATCAACCTACTGTGCATGTTTTTGGACCTGGAGGAAACAGGAGAACCCGGAGAAAAACCCCCTGAGGCACGGGGAGAACATGCAAACTACACACACACATGGCCGAGACCGGAATCGAACCCGGACCCTGGTGGTGTGAGGCGAACGTGCTAACCACTAAGCCACTGTGCCCCCTCTTCATTGTATATAAGGAAAATTTTACTCTTTGCCAACAACTTTTCGTGATGTATTCAAAAGAAATAAAGTGAGCAAAACAAACAGACAGGAAAAACAAATACTGACCATTTTGAATGGAAACCAAAATAAGAACGTGTTTACACCAGAAAGAAAGAAAGAAATACACAGTAATGTAGAAAAGAACCAGTTTCAACGTAGTATATCATCCTTATATATCGTATCGTTCTTACCTTCGATGCGAGTTCCTGTTGCTATTGACATGGCCGCGCCCTGTGCAGCCAGGTGTAGGACACTTAAGAACATTTTCATACATTGCGAGAACTTGGCAGCGTAGAGAAGAGAAAGGGGGGTAGAAGACAGGGAAAGTTAGGAGGCAGCAGAGTTAGTCTTCTAAATGAACGTGAAGCAAACGACATCAAACTGCATGCACACAATCGGCGTTCAGTTACAGACAGCACGGAAGACACCGGCCGAGCAGCGGATAGGCGGGAAACATCCCTTCCAGGATTTACGATTCGACTGATGGTTACTTGTATAATCCTGTCACAGATATAAAACAAGGCTTGATGCAATGTGTCAGCGTGGCCAATGATGACCAATATAAAGTGACACTTACAGGATCTCCAATCCCACTTAAAGCTCCAATTCCTGTTCTGCGCTGTCAGGTGATCTTTACATAAACATTGCGTGTATTGAAAGAAGTCTTTATATTTGTCATAATACTTTCCGTGCGATGCCATATTGAGAAATGGTGTTAAGCATTATTAGAATTCCTTGCGTGTTATTAAACATTACAACTTTTATTCAGTCTGATAATGTGTATATACAATATACCCATCGCACCGACGTGCATAATGTATTATATTTATATTAATAACGGCTGGTGAATAATTATACATGTATTGCTATGTTCATGAACAATTATAAAACATTACTATTATTATTATTCCAAAATGTCACAAAGTGCTCCCAAGCATTACACAATATCTGAGATTACTTCCTGTCTCGCCAAGGTTACATATCTGGGTTCTTTTTTTTTTTTTTTTTTTTTTTTTTTTGGAAGCACTCACTAATGACATTTTGTAATGCGACTTTATTATTTTTGACATTTAAACATTTTCAGGCGGGAACAATGGGTCTGTACATGCTTTTGCAATTAGTCTGGAAATACGTGTTTCATTATTAGATTGTTAAAACTGTTTTTCATCTTCATTTGCAGCCCTCATTAATGACATTTTGAATTATATATATATATATATATATATATATATATATATATATATTTTACACTTCTTATATGTTACTATTGCACTGTAATTATTATTATGATTGGGCAGTACAGCATGGTGCGTTATAAATATATAGTGACTCTTGTGTTATAACTTGATTAAAAGTCATCAAGGATTTTTTTTTCATTGCACATTATAAGAGCTTTATGAGACGTCGTTACAGTTACAACTAATCATTAGCACCGTTATAAATCATTTCTGCAGTTCTTTAAACATGCTCCATAGAAAGCTCATAGGTACTGATGTTCCTCACCAGAGATTAAAACTGCAACAAACAAACAAACAAACATAAAAAACAGAGTATAAGGATTGTCTTGGTCACGTTTCATGGTTTACTTGCTTTGGTTGTTAACAAAGCCTTCATCTTTAGTAAAAAAAAAAAAAAACTGTCCACAATAAAATCCCAACTGGAACCAATTAGATTAATGATCTTTAAGAAGGAAAGGACAGAAGGAAGGGGCAAAAGATTCAACACACACACACACCCTTCTCTTCAAGTCTTCATCATCACCTCCTTAAACCCTCAACCTCATCCGTTCCTCCAGCTCTGACACATTAATTACTCCACACTGGGCTTAATTGGACCAAGGCTACTGCCTAGAGATGGACAAACTCTCAAGCGCTGCGCCGTGTTTTTTGTGGACGTGGGTCTGAGGATGTGTGTGTGTGTGTGTACACGAGAATCGGAATGTTGCATAAATATAATTTATACCGCTCCGAGACAAATCAGGGGATTATAAGTAATAACAAATTGGATTTCTTAAAATTCTCCGCAGGATTGAGAGATTTTCCCCATAATTGAATTACAACATGTATAGCTACTTGAATATGTACGTAAGCTGTGTATCACTGATACATGCTTCAGGAAAAATATACAACTAATGTTTCTAATGTTGTAACTGGATGTTCCTAATAACAGATGTAAGAACAATTATAAAAGCATTATTGTATTAACATTGTCTAAACTCATTGTATAAGTGACAATAATTGCAATGTAATATCAAAATTATATACATATTATAGCTATACATATTTCAGTTCATGGGAATTGTTTTTGATTCCGAATATCTACACTTCCATTACATACACTTTGACCTTTGAGGAGATTTTATTTTGCTCTATGTTACAGTAATGGTCCCGCTTCTTTTTTTCATTCGAATTTTCATTCGATATGTATACAGCATTTTTTGTGAAGATGATATTTTATTCAGTACTCATATAAATGATATACAATAAGTGAATAACTCATCATGTAATATAATGAGTACTAATACTAATGTAATGAGTAACTAATAAATAGCTTCACCATGTAAACGTGTACTCCTTGCATATTAACCATTTTTTTAAGAATGTAGATTTCTTAAAAAGTACAAGTGCGCATTAAGCTTAACACCGCCATGAACACCACTGTGCTGATCTCTGAGTCTCCATCGCGGAGTATATTCACTCTGCAATCACAAATGATGTTGATGTAATTGTAAAATTCGACTGCTCTGTGTTTTTAGGATCGACCAGTGAAACCCAATTATAATTTCTTATCTTTTTACTTTTTAGAGTCTCATTCTCGTAAGAAATTTGATTTAAAATAAACTCGATGTTTTGCCACTGATATCATACACCCCAACACCATAGACTAATGTCCAAAGTGTTTTTTCTGGTCCTATTCCGGCCTATATAATTTTAGCAATATGTAGTCATTATGTAAATAACTAACACATATGATATATTAGTTTCTGCATAAATATTAAAGAAAGAATGCATGAATTAATTTAAATTTAAAAAATGATACACTTAGAAGTTGATATCTTTTTAGAATTTAAACAAGAGATGCTATTTTTGTGTGATTTTATTTATGTCACTTTATTAACAGGGAATTATTTCTCCACATATATGCCAGAGTACAGAGACTTAAATGATAGGCCATTCCTGGAGTGGACAGAAGTAAGGGCTTCTTTTAAGGGCCCCACGCTTAGTGATTACGGGATGTGAACCACAAGCCTTCTGATCATTAACCCAGAGCCTACAATTGGAATGGGGATATTAATGCACATTAAACAAACGCTTTATGACCACTGTTTTGTTTAAGTAGATTTATCAATGTAACGATTAAATCGCATAAACGATTTAAGGTTTATAAAAGTCTGATATATTTTTCTAGAGATTTCAAGTAGCCTGCAAAATAGGGCACACACAGGCACATACCAAAACACAAACACAGTTTTTTTCGAGGCTCTTAATAAATTGTCATGTGCTCTTTGCCAGCCCTGTGGTGCATCCAGCGGGCTGAAAGGTGACCTGTTGTGAGCATGTCGAGCTATCGACAGGTCGCTGCTAAAAAATGCATTATGTGCAATGGAGCAGCTGTAGAGATGCTCTCCCCTATCAACTTGCGCTCAATAACCTGCCCGAAGAGCACAGTGTCCCGCCAACGCCGCGGCCTGCCGGATGTTTGTCTGACACGCTCGCGAGCATTCGCACAAACACCCAAGCAATGGCATATTATAACACAGTCATCTCTAAGAATGGACAATGTTTTATTAATGCCGTTTCCTTTATTCAGTCCGCTATTCATGACGCTATGCCAAGACTTTCAAGGGGAAATTGCTCGGCGAAATAATGCCCATATTACATTGGCCTTCTCTAGTGTGTTTCTGAACCCCCTTCCCCCCCCCAACCCCAACATCCTCAAAAATACATTTATTGCAAATACATTTAAAAAATCCCATTCCGGCAAATGTAAGCTATATCAGAGTTAAATCTGCAACACACTGCATACATTTATCTTTTAATAATTACACATTAGGGACGGTTATGTGAACTGCCTGTATTCTACAACCCTGATGAGTTCTCGATTCCGATTGGTTAAAAGGTAAAAAAAAAAAACGAGATAATAATAATAGAAAAGTTCCAGCTGCAACTTGTTCTAATACATCATGGTTTCTATAGTATCCTATACTAATAAGGATTATAAATAAATATAAAAAAAGAGAAAAACACAGGTAATAATATGGTTATGCTTTCTAAAAAGGAAGGGAGCAGCAGTCAGTATTAAGTATTTTTCCCAAAGAATTCCTCGTCTTATTAACTTTATAGGAGAGAGAGAGAGAGAGAGAGAGAGAGATAAAAGAGACTGGTCTGTGAAATGTCGTATAGCTGTTATAACAAAAGTGATAAGACGAATTGGGAAAAAAAAAACTTTCCAGATGCTTTAGGAAATAAAATGCAACTATAAAGGTGTCGTTTTTAATTAATAAAACATTTTGGAATGTGTGTGTGTGTGTGTGTTTCTTTTTTTTTTATATCAGGCCTCATCACGCAGCTGATTATTTCCCTATAACGCCTCTCCCTGTCATGTTTCATTTCTTACTTGTTGTTACCAAAACGTAATGAGTTCCCTTATAATCAATAAACGCACTCCCATCCGAAGATACGGCATACGGTCGAAGTCTAAGGTCATTCCAGTGCTCGCTTGGCATCTCCTGAACTCGGAGACTGCTTAAATTCCACCTCCTGACATCTGGACACTTTTATAGGCAAAATCTTTTTATGTTAACTAATTTTCTGGGCTGTCATTAAAGCTGTCAGCTCATTTGATTGCCTTCTGGGTCATTTGCTACCATAACGCGAGATCCTCTCGGCGGTTTAATGGATCGTGTAAAAGATAGTTTATAGGGAGATTTGCACAAGGTGAATGAGAGCGGCGAAAGATCGCCACCCCTTCCTGTTTACTACCCGTACAGCAGAGATGTGAGTTAGAAAGCAGAGCTGTAATTACTACCATTCATTCAACTGGATATAATTAAAAGAGAGAAGAAAAAAAGCACGGTGTAACCGGCTTAATAAAAGGATAAGAGATCCTCCTGAACGTTGTTTTCTTTGTATTTAAGTTTTATCGGACGAAATTGTACATGCCGTCCCCAAGTTTTAGATGTAATTGTGCCGAATTAAAAACAAAATAATAGTTGCGTGCGATTCCAAACAAGAGCGCATAAGCACAAACAAAACAAAACAAATGAATCGGTATAAAACAAAAGCCATGCTTCTAAACACAAACGACAATGACAGAAAAGCAGGCAAAAGCAGACAAATCTACACCCGAGCAGACGAACAGGACCGAGACACAGAGCAGCAAGGACGAGGTGAATGAATCGAGTGTGTCTTACTTTCTGGAGGAACTCTGTCTTTATGTGGGCAACCAGACAAGCTTCGATGGTGTGGATACAATCCGGTCACGTGACCTGTTCCATCACAACCCGGCGTTGGGCATCGACTTTCTTTCTTTTCCGACCTTGAGGAATCTACACATGCATAGACGCCAAAAAAACAATAACAAAAAAAAAACAATAATAATAATTAAAAATTCAAGGATGTGTAAATCAAACAATACAAGCGTGTCATAGTTTACACAGGTGAGCAGTAGAATGATTTAAGGATGACGTGAAACAGTAAAGAAAAATCAACAAGGGGCATATTAATGTATTATTTCTTATTCTGTGAATGATACGCCATCTCCTCACCTACAATATTATTAAATGAATATATTTGCTTTTAGCAGGATTCTTCATTAATATTCGATACGAAGCATTTCACAATTCCTCTACCCAATTGTTTATCTTGTTATGGCACCTACATTTGATATGAAAATCAGGACAGTCCTATTGTAAGAGTTCATGTAAACACATGTAATGAATGTTGTTATGAACTTTTATGAACGTCTTAATGAACTTTTATTTTGGGGAGAGAACAAGGGAGTGAAATAAAAGGAAAGAGTGGTGTAAAGAAGAGCTCGTCCATGGCCAAGGGTTTTGTTTCGATAACCTTAGGTTTCTTGTTTGTGACGCCACGTCAACACCCACAAACAAGTATTATCACTATACTATTATTGTACTATTATCACTATTAATAGTTAATTATTATCACTATTTATTATTATTATCACTATTAATATTATTACTATTGTACTATTATTATTATTGTACTATTATTGTACTATTATCACTTCCCGAAGATGTTGCTTAAAACAGGAATGTTAAATTAGCCTGGCAGGTTGTTACAGTGAAGCCCCATAGATATATGCACATATCTATCTATCTATCTATCTATCTATCTATCTATCTATCTATCTATCTATCTATCTATCTATCTATCTATCTATCTATCTATCTATCTATATATATATATATATATATAATAATTCCAAATTACTTTTTAATAATTCCAAATTACTTTTTAATAAAATTAAAAAAGTAATTTAGAATTAAGGGT
>JACRUU010000012.1:21138826-21156326 GCA_030449085.1 Kryptopterus vitreolus
AGACGCTGATGTAACCATGCTGGCCTATTTGAACAACATAAGACACTGCTGCCTGCACTGTAGGGACGGTGGTACTCAAATTGGACGCGAAAGTCATTTCCGGGGTCACGGCGAGTTCTTTCGACGAGCGTGTTAGCGAGAGAATGTTAGCAAGAGAATGTTAGCGAGAGAATGTTAGCGAGAGAATGTTAGCGAGAGAATGTTGCCACTCAAACGACAAAAACGGGTTTTGTATACATTTCGAATACATACAGGATAGCCAGCATACAAAAAACGCCTTTTGATCTTGACCTGTACATTATTGTACATTATTGTTATTTTATTTGCCAAATACATACCCTTAAATAGTATGATGTGCAGTGGAATGCATTTATAAGATGCCTATGTAAAAAAAAATAAATAAATAAAAACATAAATAAAAATAGAATAATAAAAATGATAAATAAATTTAGTTTACATGATGAAAGTATTTTTTTT
Organism: Kryptopterus vitreolus; assembly: GCA_030449085.1. Classification (NCBI taxonomy): domain Eukaryota; kingdom Metazoa; phylum Chordata; class Actinopteri; order Siluriformes; family Siluridae; genus Kryptopterus; species Kryptopterus vitreolus. The sequence continues at coordinate 21,139,304 of JACRUU010000012.1, forward strand.
TTGCATGTGAGGTCATGTTTTATTTTTCTATTCTATTTCTATTTTTCTATTCTATTTATATTATTAGCATAATAATTAACAATAATTCCAAATTACTTTTTAATAAAATTAAAAAAGTAATTTAGAATTAAGGGTAATTATTATGCAAATAATAAATAATAATAATAAAATACAAACTGAGTTGTTCTGTGTGATTATTTGTGATTTTATTCAGCTCATATAGTGCGCTAGTTTAAATCAGCTTTTTATTTTCATAAACAATTTATTTGATTTTATTTACTGTACTTCATTTACTCATTGAACAGGATTAGATCTAATTCGAGCTATTCGCTTCAAGTTTGCTCAAAAGAGAATAATGCTAATAAAAGAGAATAGGAAGATAAATTTGGCTATAGAGAAATTGTATATATATATATATATATATATATATATATATATATATATATATATATATATATATATATATATATATGTTTATATATATATAGTGTGTGTCTGTGTATACATATAGCTAGATAGCTAGATAATAGACAGACAGACAGACAGACAGATAGATAGAGACAGACAGACAGATATAGATAGATAGATAGATAGATAGATAGATAGATAGATAGATAGATAGATAGATAGATAGATATGATAGATAGATAGATAGATAGATAGATAGATAGATAGATAGATAGATAATTTTGTATATTTTTTAAGAAACCATGATTTCACCATAATAACCATGATAATATATAATATATATATATATATATATATATATATATATATATATATATATATATATATATATATATATATATGTTATGTGTGTGTGTGTGTGTGTGTGTGTGTGTCTGTGTCTGTGTCTGTGTGTGTATAGTCCATATACAGTCAACATTGTTCTCACTGTTAACCCATTGTAGCCAGAATTTATTTACAATCATATAAAAAATGTGTGTGCAGATACTATAATGGGAACGCTTAGTGCCTCCAATATGATCTATAGTGCGTGTCCAATATACATCAACTGGCATTGGACCAGCACCAGCACACCATGACAAATCCCCTGCACATAATTCCCATGATACTTGGCAATAAAAATGAATGAATCTGATTGTCATTAATACCCTCTCACTGTGTTTTTTTATCACCACTGTTGCCTCTGGCTTGCTCATTAGGGACAACTGACTCATATTTTTAAGATTTAGATTCATATTTAATATTTACTAATCTAGAAAATCTGCACTAAAACAGGACATTCTGTAGATTTAAAGATTATATGACTGACAGCTATTAGTACTCAATAATGCACTAGAATATTGTATACATAATTAATAGACTAATTAAAAATGTTCATGTATTTGGTTGACAGCACTGAGAGGCACGGTGCCCCACAGTTTGCGTCAGTATTGTTACCATACAGTACAGTAGTGTAGTATTAATTTGTGAATATGTGCAGAAGCCAAAACCGTCTTGTATCCTGTGTATGCATAGGGAAAGCTGAATCCATGCTTAAGTGCACGTTCCTCATGCAGTTATGCTTGAACAAGTGTTTTTTTCCCCCTTACATTCCATAGAGAACTAATGCAGTTACTGATGCAGTTTCGAAATGGTATAAATACCAGCTGTCAAAATATGTGATGCCCTCATACTGTCACATACACGGGATACGGCACTGGGCAAAATGATAATGTTTGAACGATATTTTTAAAGAAACTTATTCAAAGGGAAAATGTGCATATTCAAAAATATGGATTAATAAAAAAATGAATAAATTAAACAAACAGAAACCTCTTCAATACGAGCGTCAATGAGGCTTGGGTTTATTACATGCTGTGACTGACATTTACCTTAGGAATTGAGTGATGGAGATGCTTAGGATTTAAATTACTGTAACTTGTGGTTGAGAGAGATAAAAAAAGAAGAGAGAAACGATTCACTTCCTATTGTTCCTAATCCTAAATCCTATTGTTTTTGTTTTTAAGAACAAATTTTGCAGCCAAAAATTTACATTTTCCAAAGTAAAGGATTTTCCAAAAAATACCAAATATAAATTCATATAAGTATTTATGGCACTGTTTTAATGTTATAATGGGTGAATGAGTGATACACTGTATTGAAAATACAAGAAAAAAAAATTAATTGGCCAAAGCCTAGAATGTGGTTACTTCATTAATCCATTCATCTTCTACCGCTATATCCGATCTTCTCTCGGGTCACAGGGAGCCGGTACCTATCTCAGGTGTCTATGGGCATTAAGGCAGAATACACCCGGGATGGAATGCCAACCCATCGCAGGACACACACATTCACATTCACACACACATTCATACACTAGGGACAATTTTCCAAGGTGTCAATCAACCTACCGTGTATGTTTTTGGACCGGGGGGGAAACCGGAGAACCCGGAGAAAAACCCCCATAGGCACGGGGAGAACATGCAAACTCCACACACACATGGTCGAGACGGGAATCGAACCCGGACCCTGCCGGTGCGAGGCGAATGTGCTAATCACTAAACCACCGTGCCCCAGAATGTGGTTAGTGTTAAAATATTTTTAAATGAGTGTTTTGTATTTTCAACAGTGGCCTATTGCTCATTTTATTGCGTTGGAGAAGAAATCATCATGATATCAGCTCTAACACACATTTTCTTGTGCGGTGAAGAGCCATTAAAGGCAACACCCTTTGTTTGTCACAGTTCATGCACAGCGCTGTACCTATGTGACTCATTGGTGAAGAAAAGGGGGACGTAGCTGTACTCTAGATCTTTTTAGAAAGCTTCAAAAACCCCCTGACTGTTCTGACTGAGAGTGTTTAACGCGTCTCAGATTTTGTTATATAATAGCGTTTATTCTATTTTATAATAGAAAATAATGAACAAGCTTTAATACTAATGATACTAATAATATTTTAAGAGAAGTATTGGTACAATATATAATATAGAAATCTCTGAGATTTGATTATACTGTAGACCAAGACGAAACACGAAATTGCTTATCCAGGGTATAGGTCATTCAAACCTATAATATACAGTATTTCAGGTAACAAAACCTCACGCAATTGAAAAACAATATGGTTACAGAGCATAATAATAAATTATTAATTAAAAATTATGTTAATTATGTAAATGATGTAGCTGATGGAAGCTCATCCGACTACACAGACTAGCTACAAACCTAAAGGCAAGAGATCAGAGAGAGAGAATCTCAGATCGCCTTATTAGCAAACAAACAGGGCTTGTTTGAAAAAAAAATGGGATTATAAGATCGCTGTATTTAGAGTTAAATCAACAATGAAGTGTGTTAAAATTTTTCCTCGTGCGTTTTATGTGCTTCGTTTTTGCCGCTGGCACGAAGCCCCACTATAGGAAAGTTTTTCTATTGAATTGTAATTCCAGACTTAGCCAGTAGGTGATATTGGCAGTACTGGTCAGGTTAAGTCATCTCTGTGACATCACACTGCACTTTACTCAGATTCTACTCAACTGAACACATCGATCGCTCGAACGTTTAACCTAGCTTGCAGCAAGGGGAAGACTACGTTGGATTCTTTATAGCATTCAAGTCTTCATCAGCAGCAACTTTACAACATCTACCACTGGCACATCCATACTGCTAATCCACACTTATGAAGTATTCAATAATGGTTAAACATGTTAGTTCTTTATCCAGACCTTTGTAAGCAAGGAATGCTTTGGGGGGGGGTCTGTCCTGAATCACCTGACAAAAGGATTTGGTGTTATATTTGTTCAGGATGATATGGTACGTCTATTATACACTAGTACAAGGCAAGACGATCACCATAGGTGGATTAACTGCTTACAGGCAACTACTTTTAAGAAACACAGCTTTACATCATCGCCATCTTTGTTATTTTCCCCCAGTGTATCAGAGCTACTCTCCTGAGTAATATGCTCACCCACCTTTATGATAGTAGGGCTTCTTGAGGCCATCGTGATGCAGCCTGGCTTTCCGCTCCTCTGCACAGCTGAGCCTCAGACCGTGGTTCTCTTCGTGGAGTTGTAATCGGTCTCTCCTGGCGGCCTCCGAGGCCATTTTGTCCCTCATTGCCTTGGCCCGCTCCGACTCCAACGCAATGGCCTTTTCGAGCAGCGAGAGGTTGCCCTTGGTCATGTCGAAGCCGTCGTCAGAGCGGTCTGAGGTGATCGACGTGGTGTCTTCGTCTCTGTAAGCGTCGTACTCCCTGGCACAGCTGGACAGAGCTTTCGAGCGTGGGCTGAGCTGCTCCTCCAGCTTCATCAGGTTGACCATGTCCGAATAGTTGCGCTCCAGTACCCGCCGCTCTTCCGAGTTCGGCTGCTGATGGCATTCGCCGTAGATGTCGTGGTGCAGCAACGTGTCATGGTGCCCCTCCTGAACTTGGCTGAAGCGCTCGGCCGGCTTCGTTTCGCTTAATTTTCGTGCCAGGTCAAAGCACTGATTGCGTAGACATTCCAGGCTGCTCAGGCACACCTCCTCGTCGCTCTCCTCGATCATCTGTCCATTGCTAGCCGACTTGATTTGTGCACAACTGCCACCGGTACCATTACATCCGTAACTGGAAAAGCCGTTCAGGGCGCCACAGTCCTCGTTTTTCACTCCGTGTTCCTGATACGTGCTTTCTTCAAGGTTGTCCGAAAGCACAGCTCCATGACCCTGGGCCAGCAGTTTCAGAGAGTCCACGGTCTCCTTTACTACGTCGCTGTCTACGTCAAGGCTCAGCTCGCCTTTCTTAACGCCACCGTCACACTCCTCGTCCTCGTAGTCGTCCTCCTCTTCCTCGTCCTCCTCGTCTTCCTCCTCTTCCTCTTCCTCCTCGTCTTCCTCCGCGGCACTATGGGACGAGTTGCTGTTCATCTCCGACTCCGTCATGGCCCGGTAAGCGGCGTCTTCGGCAATCTTGCCCAGGTTGAGCAGAGACTTTGCCACCAGCTCGTCGTAGTTGTCATATTCGTCGTTGTTGTTGCCGTCCTTCTCCACCATGGGACTGGGCTTGGTGTAGGACCCGTTTGCCTGATTGCCAGCTGTGGAATATGGGAGAGTACAAACGATTATGATTTAGTTTGATGAACACTTTTGATCAACAAACTTTGATTTTCATCCAGAACGCAATTTCAATCAGCGCAGGAGGCACTAAAGGAGGGTCACCGATCAATATAGACAAAACCAAGAGCCAAGAGCACCGTATATTATTCCTGGCACAATTGCTTTCCACTAAAACCCACTATGGAATTATAAAAAAAAAAAAAATCAGATTAGTCCTTTATAGTGTGCACTTTATGAACACTGAACTATTTGTTTTTGACGGCATATAAAATCCCACATAAAAGCATCTTATATAAGAGTATGCTCACGACGCATGTACTAAGAATGCCTGATCCGAATATACATTTACAGCATTTGGACAGGCACCCGTATTCCAGAGCAACTTACAACTGAGCAGTTAAGGGCCTTGATCAAGGGCCCACTTGTCGCAACTGGGTGGTGCTGGGATTTGAACCAGCAACATTCTGAGCCAGATCCCAATGCCTTAAACACTTAGCTCCCAACTATAAGCGCACACACATGTTGTATAAAGGGTGGAAAGGTGATGTTCTCTATAATCGAATAGCAGAATAGCCTTTATTTGTCACATATACATTACAACACAGTGAAATTCTTTCTATGCACATCCCAGCTTGTTGTTGGGGTCAGAGCGCAGGGTCAGCCATGATATGGTGCCCCGGGAGCATAGAGGGTTAATGGTCTTGCTCAAGGACCCAAGGGCGGCATACCAAAGCTCGAACCCGGATCTTACTTCAGCTCTGCTTACTTCAGAAATACTTCAGCCTCAATGCCTGTGCAATATCATCCATTGTAAAGTTCTTATGTGCAATTTTTGTGGTGTCTTATTTATGTTTACTGTCTATTTGTTTTTTTCTTTTTATATGTTCACCCGGATATTGGAGACTCTGGACCAAAGCAGTTTCGTACTGCTATGCACTTTGACTTCTGTCAGAAAGGAACTTTTTTTCCTATGACTATTTACACAGACTTCTACACGTACAATTGTTTAAATTACACTTACAACCCTAAATGTTGAAATGGCGTGTAAATAATCGAAAAAGGCAATAATACAAGACGAGGGACGGGGAAAATGTCAGCTACTACTTAGGCCTGTGTTTGAAGGGCTGTAATACATGGTTTTTTGGAAACCGAAATAGCTTTGACAATTCCACCATGTCAGTGTATTTTAAATGCCACGGTCTTTTGTATTATTTCACACATATCATCACGGCACCAAAAATAGTTAGCGAGCCCCCGAAATGTCTAGCGCCCGACCAAAACGCCCCTCACCCCACCCAGTCACACACACACGTATTGACATTAATCAGCAAATTGCGCATGTGGAAATAGAGCCCGTTGCATGTTATTGTGCAAAATGTGCCCATTACGATATCGGTCATCAAAGTGTGCTGATTGTAACATCCAGATTGATTTCAGTGCGTACTTTGCTTGGTATTTGTCAAAGCAGAGTTTTAAAGGCACAATGTTAGGCATAAAAAAAAATATAAAAAAAACGCTTTGGACACTGAGACACCTGGTGGAAACAGTCGGATTTAAACGTGCCATGGAAAAGCAATTTGAAGAGCAATCAAGGTACACAAAGGAGACTGGAAGTGAAACGGATTGAATAGGAAGCAGGCAGCAAAGCTGAATTGAAGGGATTAGCAATGCTACGATGTGCATGCCATTGAAACTGGTAACAATGACACTTCACTTACAACTAAGAGATGGGAATCTTTTGTCACGTCTCTCTCGCCTTTTGCTTGTAGATGGCAACGGCCCGGAATAGTCGATAGTGTACGAGTAATTTATTATGACAAAAGTCGAATCTGTGCGAGGATTTAAGCAGTTATGCGGGACACACAAAATAAAAAATCGTCAGTGTTTACTCATCAGTACACTCGGCTGTGTAGTATAGCACATCGTGAAGCATTAAAGCAAACTGTGTGGGATGCGCGCCTCATAGTTAGGCATGAATCCAATGTCAGGTCTGATTGGGGACTGGCTGAATCAATGCTGCTGCCCAGTGCGATGCCCAGAGTGTCTGCAAGAAACAAGACGTTATTCATCTAATCATGTGCCTGTGTAGAAGCACAAAAACACACGCCCACTCGTACAGGCCCTTTAGACTTCATGACCACGAGGATGAGGTCATCCTGTTCTACTATCTACTAATGTAATTTCGCACTGAGTATAAAATATAGATTCCTGGAAGACTTTTGTCTGCCACGGTTACTTAGCATCATGGCAATGATGTTTCGTTTTGTTCTTGCAAAAGGAGAACTGTATATATATATAGTATATGTATATGTATATAGCCAATATCTAGAACCCATGAGGGATCATTTACTTTGAATAAATATTGCATTTATATTTAATACATGACCTTCATTGCAAACGATGAGTTTTATTTATTTATTTATTTATTAGCATTTGGTTTAAACATATTTCCTGAAATTACAGTGTGCACAAAACTGCCTGCTTCCAGCAACACTAGTCAGATTTCATCTCTAGTATGATGCAGCAGAGCTTTAATCATTTAAGTCTGTTTACCTTCTCAAATAGATCTCGTCCCATACCTTCTTCCTACAAGACTATTGTCCTTGTCCTGGTCCTCCTATTGTTTTCTAATTCCTCAATTATGGTAACATTACTTTGAAAAAGCCCTCTCTCTTTCGATTTAAGAAGATAAAAGCAAAAGCGGATTATTATGCCTTGTATTGGGGTCGTCAATGACGTCATCATAGTGAAATGGTTCTTTTATTGTCTCCCTGTGCCATCAGCATGCCAAGCTTATTTGTATTGGTGTATCAGGAATAATGATTATGCACATCGGTGATATTTTCACATTTTTAATATAAACATATTCTCAATCCAAAGTGACGCCATTTCTCATGCCATCCTTCTTAATTGACTTATCTCAATTGGCATTACTGTCCTTGGACCTCTTCTTTTTATCGTTTACCTTCTTCCATCTCGGCAATATCTTTCATAAATAGGGTTTTCTCTTTCACCGTTACGCGGATGACACCCGACTCCCGCAGACGCGATGCTACCCTTCCTCCTTTCTCTCTTCTTGACTTCTTCAATGAGCTCAAATCCTTCATCTCTTGCTAATTAAATAGTGAGAAAATATCTTTTAATTATCAAACAAATTAATTCTCAAATTAAATCTAGATCTTAATTGACAATTCTGTTGTTTCCCCCTCTACACAGAGTTTGGGTGTCCTCCTGGACAGTACACTATCTTTTCAATCCCATATAAATAACATCACCCGCTTGGCGTATCTCCATCTACGTAACATCGTAACCTTCGTCCTTCCCTCACACGGAACGCTGCTGCTATTCCTGTTCATGGTCTCGTTACCTCCCGTATTGATAACTGTATCTCCCTTCGTTTTGGTCCCTCCCACAAATCCCTTCTTAAGCTTCAACTGGTACAAAACCCAGCAGCTCGTATCATTACTAACACTCCTTCATTTTACCACATCACTCCAGTTTGGCTTCCGATCAATTTTAAGCCTATGATCTTCTTCATATTCACTCTTGTTCTCTTAGACATGCCTCTTCTCTACATCTCTCTGTTCCTTCCATTTGTCTTGCCACCATGGGGGAGAGGGCATTCTGTTGCTTTACTCCCCATTTCTGGACATTGACTCTCTAGACTCAAATCTCATTTTCAAAATAGCATACACTTTCTAATTCTTGCTTGTTTCTTGGTTTGTCATAGTGTTTGTGTGTGTTTTCATGCTTTGCTTTGTTACTATAAATGAAATAAAGTATTATTATTATTATTATTATTATTATTATTATTATTAAAATACTCTACATCAACAAAAGTTTGTGGACCATTGACAATACGTTTCAAATCCCATTCCATATTTATTTGAATAATCTCCAAACTTCTGGGAAGATGTTTCACTAGATTTTGGAGTGGGCTTCTGAGATTTCAGCTCATTCCGCCAGAAGAAGTCAGGTTCTGATGTAAGGTCTGATTCGGCAGGACATTCCAGGACATCCCAAACGTGCTCAAGGAGGGGTGAGTTCAGGACTCTGCATCAGCCCACTCAAAATCTTACACTCTTTTCCAGGAGTCGCTATGTAAAACTATTTTTGCATTGTGGATTGTCATGCCGTAGCAGGTTTGGGTCTCCGGATTCAAGTGAAGGAAGAAAAAAAAAAATATTGCTACCATATCCAGAGAGATATCTATCCAATAGTGTGCCTCAGGATTTGTGGTAACAGTTTGGAGACGAAGCACAAATGGTTGGAAAAGTTAGTTAATATATTGTTTGGAAAAAAAAGAAAAATACACATAAAGCCTATAAGTCTGAGACCTTTGTGTGAGGAAAACAAAAAAGATCAGCACCTGGTTCAAATCCAAAATGAATGGCCAACAATAAGCAAAGGTCCACTGACACCAGCCGAAACAGTAAATGGCAGTGTTACAATAATAGGAAACCATGACCAGAGGAAAAGAGGAAAAGAGGAAAAAAAAGAAAAAAATGTTCTGACAAATGAAACTTATACAAAAAACTGTGGCATTGTGGTAACTATTGACAAATCTCTGTTGTATAATAGTACTTTAGGGTGGTAAAAGATAGACGTTCTATATTATCTAGCATTAATATTAGCTATGTTACCCGCTGGCTAGGAAACATTTATCCATGTGTCTGGTCTGCTGGTAAATATAGAATCATTTCATAGATTCAGCGCCAAATTATATATATATATATATATATATATATATATATATATATATATATATATATATATATATATATAGGGAGGTGGTGGCTCAGTGGTTAAGGTGTTGGACTAGAAGATCGCAGGTTCAAACCCCACCACCACCAAGCTACTACTAGTGGGTCCTTGAGCAAAGCCCTTAACCCTTAATTGCTCAGTTGTAATATTGTTCTGATATATATATATATATAAGTATAGTTGTATATATATCATATATATATGTATATATATATATATATAAATTGGGAACATTTAAAACAAATCAGTGTTAATAATGTCATACATCTTTATTTTTTACTTCTATTATTTCTTCAAACATTAAATAACGTGTCCAAAAGACCCCTGATACACCACAGAATTCTAATTCATTGGGAAATCTTTGGGATTTCTTGCACTGTATTTGTACTAGCTGCAATTGTAGCGTGAGTGTGACAAAAACAGGGCATCGTACTACTGGAAGTAAGCGAGTGCGTGGGAGGCAATGGTCTGGAGGTCTGGAGGTGCTGTTTTTAGTCTGCTTCTGCGATCACACTGAAGGTTGCAGCAAAAGCATCCAAATGCACCTCGAATTAAAACGGTTCTTTTTTGTTTTTTTCATTACGGTGACCTTCCCCCAAAGAGCATGAGCAGGCAATTCTGCCTCCCTCTGGACCCTTTTCTGGAGCACAGCGTGTATAACTTTAGTTTCAGCCAAAATCAGAGTGATTTAATACTGATCCAAACTAAATATATTCTCCAAATTTAATAGCCCGTATTAAATTCTTATCTAGACCTTTTTTATGACACAATTTCTACAATTTATTATAACATTATATGTCATCAGTAGAAGGTGAACTGCTTAATCAGCAAAAATAATAAAGCAAAAAAAAAAATATATATATATATATATATATATATAAACAAGGTTCTACCTTGATCTTGATTGTGCTGCAGCTCCTCCTCCTCCTCCTGTTCATCATCCTCCTCTTCGTCATCCTCTTCCTCACACTCCCCCTCCTCGGCTTCCTCCTCTTCTACGACGTCCTCGTCTTCTTGCTCCATTTCTTCCTCCTCTCCATTCTCGACCTCCTCTCCGTCTTCCTGCTCCACGCGCTCCTCGTTGTCCGTGTACTCTTCCTCCACGTCCTCCTCCCCTTCGGCTTCTCCGTCGTTGTCGTCGTCCTCCACCTCCTCCTCCTCCTCTTCCTCCTCTTCTTCCTCCTCCTCTACTTCCACTGCTTCTTCGTCGCGCTCTTCCTCCTCGTCTTTCTCCTCCACCATGTCTGTGTGATAGCAGTCATCCATGGGCTGCTGCTCGGTGTGGTGTGCGTGAAAGGCCTTCCTCTTGGCCATGGGCTCCAGGGCCAGTCTGTCCTGTGTTCTCCTCTTCTTGGCCACAGGGCAGCCGTACACACTGCACGGGGAGAGATAAGAGAGAGCCAATTAAACAGCTGGCCTGCTTCGATTCAGTCTCTCCCCGGGTCTCAACACACCATGTCATTCAAGCCTGTCACAGGCTATTTTTAGAGCTAGCCAAATCCAACGTGATGGAGGGGAAAAAGGGAGCGGGATACTACCAATTACTCATTACGCCGTATAAAGCCGAGATGCCGAGACACCGTACTGTATGAAGCTTTATTGATTCACATAAGTCGTCCATGTGTGTGTGTCATGGGGGTTGAGATGCAATTATACGATTTCGATCTCTATCCGATTAGCGCACCAAATATTCATATCAGCCTCCGAAGTTTTATTTTAACCCAAAATGCATGGTCTAACCACAAACACTGTTTTCCTGAAAACATACCACCACTGCTTATGAATTCTGGCTCCTCGACCTGGGAGTTAACACGCAAGTCATGTGACCACAACTAATATGTTTGTTATCAACTCCCTATAATATATCGGAAGGACATATAAAAACAACTCCTTAATTTTAACAATCCAGATCCTAAACAGGAAGCTATTAGATAAATGAAGAAAGGTAATAAACGCATCACGTTGATGTTATTGACCGCGGACCGCTTTTGTCCTGTGGATCCCTGTGGTGATGCACAGTTCATATTTTAAGCAAATGCCCTGTGATACTTTGATAGACAGTCCTTCCTTGCGTCCATTTAGGATGTTTACGATTTAAACATTCATACCACTATATCCGATCTTCCCTTGGGTCACATGGAGCCTGTACCTATCTCAGGCGTCTATGGGCATTAAAGCAGGATACACCCTGGATGGAATGTCAACCCATCGCAGGACACACACACACACACATTCATACATTAGGGACAATTTTCCAAGGTGCCAATCAACCTACCGTGCATGTTTTTGGACCAGGAGGAAACCGGAGAACCCAGAGAAAACCCCCCTGAGGCACAGGGAGAACATGCAAACTCCACACACACATGGCCGAGATGGGAATCAGAACCCGGACCCTGGCGGTGTGAGGTGAACGTGCTAACCACTAAACCACCGTGCCTCACACGATTTAAACAACGTATTCATATTTGGTTGCCTCCTTAGAGAGCGAACTGCACGGCATTTCGATTTGGCAGACGTCCCTTATCCTGAGTAACTTATAGGGAGGTGGTGGCTTAGTGGTTAAGGTGTTGGCCGCTGGACCAGATGATCACAGGTTCAAACCCCACAACCACCAAACTACCACTAGTGGGCCCTTGAGCAAGGCCCTTAACCCTCAATTGCTCAGTTGTAAATCGCTCTGGATAAGGGCGTCTGCCAAATGCTGTAAATGTAAATGAGTAACTTACAATTATCTCATTCATATTGCGGGGCAGGCGAGAGGGACTTGTTCAAGGATTCAGCCATGGCAACTTGGTGGAACTTACAATCTTCTTATCAGATGTCCAGCGTCTTAACCGCTAAGCTAACACTTCCCAGCCCAGATTGTCCCGCATGGTATGTGTTCTGGAGAAATCCTGCATCGTTGATTGTATTCGATTTCATTTCAAGTGTTTTCCTCATTCTAGCCCTAAGCTTCATCTTTACTTCTGTATCTATTTGTATGGATAGGGGTTTTTTTTTTTTTTTTGTTTGTTTTTTTTTCAGATTGATGCAAATTTGCAATGTGAGACATGTTGTAGACAGGACAAAACAGTACACCATGGTTGTGTCATTGGGGAATTATTGACAAAAATGTCATCCTTGCTGAAAAAAAGACCAACGTGTGTAACTGTAGCTTGTATTCTTGTCTGTAAAGCAGTTTTAAGTTTTAAATAGCAAGGTTCTGCTTGACAAAGACATGACAATAATAATAATAATAATAATAATAATAAACTCTTATTCCATTGATACTTTCTTATAAAGAAATTCAACAGCCTATATTTTATTTCATTATAAAAGATCTGAACTATTAGACACATACACATACAAGCTCCATGTGTGTGAAAAATGAACCCCAGTTCTATACTATTTATCTATCGAGAGGATAGTTCCGGGATTACCCCGAAACACTATATGCTTCCCTGGCAAAGATAGAATGATAAACATCATAGCTTATATAAATGTAAACATTTGCACGGAGCCTCGGCCTGTGATATATGGCTGAAGCGTAAGCTGTAAACACCCACACGTTCAGGAGATTATAGGGTGATTAATTGAATCTTGCACCTGAAGCTAAAACGCATTCTATAGATCCACCTGGCAGAATGCCCTAATCTGATAATCTATGTATTGAGTCAGAGTCCTGGCGGTCGGAGATGAATCTATTTCACTCTCTGAACCACAGGGAGTCAGTAATGACCCATTTCTCAGAACTGCACAACACCCCCAGCCGAACAGGATTGCAACTTCAGGGAATATGACGAAAAATGTAGTGCACTTAGGAGCCATTCAACTATGAAAAGCCCCTGATTCATGTAAGAGCAGCCCCGATGTGTTTATTCCTCTTCACCGGGTTGGAGATGCATTGTCAGGCAGTGGAAGGTGTGTTATTTGGATTTGGATGGCTCGAAAGTGAAACTGGCACCAGTGAAACTCGGCACTCTGTCAAGGTCAAACCAGTGGGCTGCTGTATGTATGCCAATCCCATTAGGAGTATTTAGACTGACTGGCACTACATAGTGTGTACGGATGAGCCCGGATATGAACGCGTTGTACAGGACGAACAGACGAAGGCGCTCTGGCTGAGAAGCCGAAGGCGTTCAACAGGAGCTTTGAGACGCAACATTTTTCATCTAAAACATAGATGAGTATATTAACACTAATGCAATATGTTTATTTGCTTGTTTATTAGTACCTCCTGAAATGCACCAACAAAAATGATAACAAAAATGAGGAGGGGGTAGTTCAGTGGGGCAGGGGGTAGCTCAGTGGTCTAATGTGCTGGGCTGCTGATCGGAAGATCCAGGTTCGAGCCCCGGTATAGCCAAGCTGCCGCCCTTGGGTACTTGAGCAAGACCCTTAACCCTCTTAACCGTATCATGGCTCTGACCCTGCACTCTGGCCCCTGCTACCATAAAACAAGCTGGGATATGCGAAGAAGGAATTTCACTGTGCTGTAATATATATATGTGACAAATAAAGGCTATTCTATTCTAAACTGCACAAGCAATTTAACAATGGGATTTGTTTGGTTAAGCCCGATTCGGAATTAGAGTGATGCAGCTGAGTCTGAGGAACTGTCGGAGACAGAATTTCCACGCCATGCTGGCAATACGCTTCATCTCTGCATGTCTCCGGATGGCGTTCCCTTCGAGAAGATGCATGCTCTCTGCAGCCGGGGATGTTTCTAATCTACGGTCTGTGATTCCATAAAAGTACAAAGGAGTTTTGAGGATAGACTAAATGTTAATACTCTGCAACACTAACTAACGAATACAGGTTTTTGAATAGAATCATAAACATTACAGTAGAGTGAAACTCTTTTTGCATATCCCAGATAGTTTGGTAAACCGGTCTCAGAGCCATGATATAGTGCTTCTGGAGCACAAAGGGTTAAGGGCTTTGCTCAAGGACCCAAGAGCAACATCTTGGCGATACAGGGGCTCGAACCCTCACCTTCTGATCAGTAGCCCAGCGCATTAACCACTGTGCTACACCCCCTCCCCTACATTTGCATTGCATCATTGGATAAAATGTTTTGCTGTAATAAACGGACATTCGGTGTCACCCAGATGAGGGTGGGTTCCCCTCAAGGTTTCTCAGGCAGTTTATCCTTACCACAGTCACCGCTGGCTTTCTCATTAGGGACAAATGTACACTTATAAATATATATAAATATATAAATAATATACTTATAGTGGATTTTCATCCACACTGCATTATCTGGGTAAAGCTGCTTTGATACAATGTTCATTGCTAAAAGTGCAATACAAATAAAAATTAATTGAATAGTTGCATTTCACCCATTTTAAGTTTAAATCCCAAACCAGAAGCAGATCAAATTCTATTCCAAATATATTCCAAAGAAAATCTATTAAACACCTAACAGAGGGTATTATTTTTGTGCCTTCTTTCCACCGATATATCCATTTTTATATTCTTGTCTTGGATGAACATGATGTTTAGAATAGCGCTTAGAACAACGAATGGGAAGCGGCTTCCACTCCATTCACACAAAACACACACTCCGACTCCAACCTTTCCCATGTGAACCAAAACACAATGCAGCTCAGACCCAAATTACCCAGTGTCCATCATTCAGCCGGACGGCCCACTGGCAGGCTCAATATCCCTGGACTGGAAGATTACTTAATGGGCTGACCCTTCCTCCTAGGGCGTCATATCATTAATTGGAGCCTGGCTCAGGAACTCATTCTTGGACTGACAGCCAAAGCCTAGCTCCCCTGCCTCCCCGGGGAGGGCTCCACCACACCGTGATCAATAGTACTTGTGACCAAACATCTCAAAAGCACATTAAAATGCCAGTCATTCAGTCTCCCTAACCTCCAAATAAATCAGGCCTTCTCCCCCGCGGCCTCTGTGTGAACGGCCAGGCAGTCGGGAAGAAGAGACGGAATGAAAGAAAACGAGAGACATTCCCTGATCTGTCCAATCGCATCCATGGCTGTCTGGTTAGATAAGTGTGAGGAGAGTGGAAGACTCCTGAGATGCCTCAGACAGATGCGAAAGGAGATTGTCATGGATAACATGATGGCTTCCGCCACGGACACTAGTAATAACTGTAAACGAAATTGATCTATATATTTTTTTTGTATTTGGGTTTATGTTACTGATATACGAGCTGCGTGTGACATTCAATACAGCATTATATGCAAATGCCGTATGCTCAGTCAAGCATATCACTCTGGAACCGTTACTACCTCCATGTTTCCTATACCTGTGTGTGTGTGTGTGTGTGTGTGTGTGTGTGTGTGTGTGTGTGTGTGTGTGTGTGTGTGTGTGTGTGTGTGAGTGTGAGCGAATATGTTGGCCCTGATGCTTAGAGATGATGACTCATTCAATGAGGGTTTCTTGGCACTGCATTCCCTATTCTCTTACCACATGACCTTGGAGAGAGAGAGAGAGACACACACACACACACACACACCATTCAGCATGCACTGCAATTAAAATTCCATACGCACTTGACACTGAAGGTATTGTAGTTGTGCAGAAGAATGAGGCCAAAAAAGAAGAATTTCTCGTCATATCGGAGCTTTTTGTAAACATCCATGCCTCTGTGTAGGCCTGTTCAAGACGGAATCAAGACATTTTTCCTCGATCCCTTAAACTTGCAGGGGTGTATAGATTTAAGAGCTAGAATCTTTTTTTTTTCCAATGAGAGAGAGAGAGAGAGAGAGAGAGAAAACGATAATAGTGAAAATAGGTCACTTAAATGACAACAGGGAGGCCTTTTAAAGAGTGCACTTGCAATCCTGAGGTCCGGACCTCGCAGATTGTTCATTGCTACGCACTCCTCACTTATTGAAGTGCTGCATTAGCACTAACGCTAAAGTGTATTCACTGCAGGGATTCGGGGCTTTACCTGGTCATTAGCATCGCGCGCTATTCTTCTCGCCCATGTTTTTTTTTTTTTTTCCCGGTGGCCATAAATCAGGATTGGGCTGAACTTCTCGCCATACGAGTGAGCTGTGCTTGCTGTGCCCCTATCTAACAGGATCTATAGGCACGTGCGGCGGGAGCGCCGTCGCCATGGTGATTCTCCTCGCTCAAATCCAAGTGGGATTTGCCATCTTGGCAAGCAGGCAGGCAGGGAGCCAGCAGGAGGGAGGAGAGAAGAAGGTGGTGTGCGTTGATGATATTAGACCGAATAGACTTTTTTTTTTTTCCCCCCCCCAATAAA
>JACRUU010000012.1:21158826-21318826 GCA_030449085.1 Kryptopterus vitreolus
AACACACGGAAGGTCTTTGGGATCAGAGGTCATGGTGCCCATCCTCACAGCCCCACTGTTATTTCTCTTTTGCCCCACAGTGGGCTGTCACGCTTAACACTTTTTACACTCCATCTGTCGGCCTCTTTAATTTCCCTTCTTTCGGATCACAAAAAGAACAAAAAAAAACGATCTATAAAACGGCTACAAACAATGACGGACTCCGCATGAACTCTGCGCGGCTCAAACACGTGCTGTCAAAATTGCCAGAAGTAATGAATTTATTAAGAGAAATTTTCAACCCCTGTGATAACTCATCATTCTTGCGCTGTATTATGGTATTGCTGGATTTCATTGTTTCCCTGTCTGAACCAACTCACTCATTTAGCATTTATTTGGTTGGGGAAAATGCAAAGGGCATTTAACCTGCACTTACTTTGAAAAGATTTCCGCCAAAATTCATAACTAGCAGAATATTTCAATCCCTTTTTTTCCCATCAGGCGTTTTCAGGTTCCCCCACACCACCCCTCGTTCCAAAAAGCCCAACAATAGGACTTGATTAGACCCTCACTGTACTGCCACTGTCTATTGTTAATAGATCCTCCCTATGCAATTTTGCTTGCACCATGCAGTCATTCAATCAAATTAAGCCTCCAATTAAATATGGAAATGTGGTTTGCCGTGGCAGGCTGTCTCAGAGGGGAGTTGATGGCATGTGACGAGAAAGGAGGGGAGCGGGGAGGGGGGGTGCTTTTTTTTTTTACGTTTTTCTGTGGCGCGTGGGGAGCCTGTGGTGCGATCAATGTGACCTTATCGGGCCATGCACATGGCATCGCTTCACTGGGTCCGGAGATGGGCTTCAGATGGTGATGTCGCGAGGCTGCGTGCTAGCGTGCCAGGCTAACGTGGCCTATATAGCCGCTCTTGGTTTATTGTGGAGCCTTCCACCCCCTTCATGTCCCCTGCGGCCAGAGAGGTGCAGTCTTCCGCTATCGTACCCCTGGCGCCTGCCCACCCGCCCACCTGCCTGCCCGCCCGCCAGGTTGGCTGCGTGCCAATGCTTTTAGTGAGTGCTATCTGTCAAGGTATGAATAATACAGCCCTGAGGCTGTCAGCGGAATCCAAATGAGGTATACATCAGGAGGAAAGCACTCGACTTTAGCACCCCGACACGCTCCTGCCAAGACAGGCAATTATTCAAACCCAGCTGCAACCACGGCAATCAAGAGCCTGGCACCGGTAGGGCTGCGCTTAGAACCGAGAGAAAAGCGCGAAAACAAACAAATCTAAATAAATATGGAGATAAAAAAAGAGGCCCCCTAAAAATAAAAGGGGTCTGAAATGAATGGCGTTTAATAAATGTCGAGGCTCGCCTCGCGTTTGACGCATTAAGTGGAGGCTCTGCTATGTCTCGTCAGTTTTAATTAGCACTCTTCAGGATGAGGAAGAACGTGATGGCTAGTGTGTGGGAGGGCTGAATCAAAGTGGGAAAAAAAATAAAAAATAAAACTGGCATCACAAAACGCTATGGAACAAGAGCAAAGACGATCAGAGCTTAGAGAAAGAACAGGGGGTCAGACCCGTACCCGTGCTCCGGCTCTTTTTCACGCGAGTGTGATACGTAAGGGGGAAAAAAAAAACGACGGGTAAAATGGAAACTTGCAAACTTTTGGACAAATCTAAACACTTTTCATGTTATGTACTATATGTTTATTTCCCTCAACAGCATGAAGTCATTCGAGGTCTGTATACTGGCCTACGTGTCAGTTAAAATAATGGGAGGCAGGTACAGAATGATGCCTTTCTAATTATCTTAGCTTTCTCATTAACAAATAATAACAGTGATGCTTTGTTTTCTACCTCCCAATACATGCATTATTCAGCCTTCACAGATTTGCTCATGACTCATTTATGGAGCAGCTTGTGCAGCCCAGAAACTAAATGTCACCCAAAACATCGCTGTCACACTGTGCTGCTGTTGCTCTGTGTGTGTGTGTGTGTGTGTATATATATGTGTGTGTGTGTGTGTGTGTGTGTGTGTGTGTGTGGGTGGTGTAGGTGTGTAGTGTGTGTGTGTGTGTGTGTATGTGTATGTGTGTGTGTGCTGTATTTGTGTACGTGTGGGTGTGGGTGTGGATGTGCCTGCACCCTGCGTGTGTGCTCACTGTCAGCACTGTGGGTGCTGTTGTTAATTCTATTTGTGTCTGAAATGTTTGTCTCTGAATAATGAGTGGGAGTCTTGTTCTGCTGTATCGGTGCATGCATGTTGTGTTGCCTGGTCTAAAACAAAGATACAGTGGTATCCAAGGTATGTATATATAGTATATATATATATATATATATATATATATATATATATATATATATATATATATATATATATATATATATATGAAAGGATCCCCTGAGGCACACGGGGACAACATGCAAACTCCACACACACATGGCCGACCCGGACCCTGGAGGGTGTGGGGCGAATGTGCTAACCACTAAGCCACCGTGCCCCCATTTTATATATATAAAATACATACACATATATCTATATATATACATATAATATATATATATATATATATATATATATATATATATATATATACACATACACATGCCTACATATATACATATGTATGTAGGGTTGCCAAAGGTAATGCATTAATAAAACGTCTAGAGTGTTAAAGACACTAGAGAAGAAACCTGGCCTTCCCAGATCATTTCAGTTACCTTTCCTCAGATCACCGCTTGAATGTTAAGATGGAATATAAAAAAGGCGACAAACATTTTCTTGGGTTCTGAACCTTTTATAACCAAGAAACACCTGTCAACGTGC
This sequence comes from Kryptopterus vitreolus, assembly GCA_030449085.1. Classification (NCBI taxonomy): domain Eukaryota; kingdom Metazoa; phylum Chordata; class Actinopteri; order Siluriformes; family Siluridae; genus Kryptopterus; species Kryptopterus vitreolus. The sequence goes on from JACRUU010000012.1 coordinate 21,161,637, forward strand.
ATTTACTCACGCTTCCTAAATTTCCCCGCGGAATTAAGCCAACTAATTCACAATGGGTATGAGCTACTTACTATATTAGCCTATATTATACCGTATTTAACCTATACGTATTGCCAGTTTATATGGACAGCAAGCGAAAGATAATTCTTAAAGGAGCACGTGCCATTTAACAATTAAAACACATTTAAAAATGTAACATTGAAATGGACAAGAGATTAATATTCAAAGAACAGTGTACAATTTGAAATAAACAATAAATAATTCACACTTCTGTTAAAGGGAGTGATTTTGGGTGAAATGTATATATTTATAACATCTGTTACAAGTAATATGAAAAGTATTGAGTTATGGCAATCTCAAGCTAAGTCACGATTAATCATTTATAATATATATATATATATATATATATATATATATATATATATATATATATATATATATATATATATAGATATATATACAGTATAAAGACATAACGTTATGACAGTATAACATTATGCCCGGTGAATTTAATGACACTGGCTATCATCACAGCACTTGCACTGAAATTTTTCCCTAAAGTGTAAGGATTGATCGAGTATGACAGGGGCAAAACTGACTGGGTCTAATCATCTCCAATACTTCAGCATATTGTTGGGTTTTCCCAGTCTTCAGTAATCAGTATCTACCAAAAGTGGTGAACTGACTGGGTTCAAAGTGGTATTTGGGAGGGAAAGGCTGGCCTTGCCTACTTTCGCCTTAGACAAATGTGATCAGGATGAAGTAAATTGCTATGCTATCCTTCTCTACCTCCATGTGTACCTCACAATTTATAGTCTCATACTGTACAAACTGAACAGTACATACTAGTATTTGGCAGAAGACGTCTGGATGTGTACCGGTTTGTGAACGGTGGAGCATACAGACCATATGCATGCATATGTACAAAGGACTCTAACTCTGTTATATTATGGGATTGCACCGTTATTGTTTTTGTCCATGCTGCCTGTGATTTTTTTTCTACTTTAGTCATTTGTTTTTTTGTTTTTTTTTATGTACAAAAAGTATTAGCCTACATTCAGTCATTGCCACCCTGACCAGGCAGTTACTAAGGATAAAACCCCTGCAAATGAATCATTCATGTTCAAATGAACGTCTTCATACTGTGCACTTGAGCTTTATATTTAACTGCTTATTTATAGCTTCCTGTGGGTTGAACCATATCAAATCTGAAAAAAAATGTTCCCTATTTCCTGTACTTTTCCATGCATGCACTAATCATATCTTACCAAATCTCTTCTGGTTACAGTAGCATGTTTTCCTGGTCTGTGCGCTGTAGTGCGATTATATCAGGGTGTAAAGGTGAGCGTGAGGATGGTGCAGGGCGTAACTAATCCTTATGATCATCAGCATGTTGCCGGGGCCCTGCCTGTTCCTTTGCTCACCTCCCCTCTTTCTCCTCTCCTCTCATTTTAGATATGTTTGTCATTCATCATCTCCTTGTTCTTCTCGTCCTGAGCCAAAGGCCTATCAGAGGGGTAATTTGTCTCCAGAGGCTGCTGCAATTCCACTGCCAACTCAGAGGGGCGTGTTGACCATCAGGTACAGGAGAGAAAATTTGTCAGTCATGTAGCCTAGAGTAAATTGGGCCCTGGCTGAAAGTAATTATTAAGCACAGCTCTGAGTGGGTGGATTGAAGCTGAGCAAAAAAAAAAAACTATGCTATGTCGTCGCTTACTGGTAGAAGGGTTATGTTAGGGCTTTGTATATATATTAATATGAGAATTATATATATATATATATATATATATATATATATATATATATATATATATATTTATTTATTTATTTATTTCTCTTCTACTACCGCTTTATCCGATACTCCCTCGGGTCACAGCCTGTGAACCTGTGTCAGGCGTCTATGGGCATTAAGGCAGGATACACCCTGGATGGAATGCCAACCCATCACAGGGCACACACATTCACATTCACACACACACACACACACACATTCATACACTAGGGACAATTTTCCAAAGTGCCAATCAACTACTACCGTGCATGTTTTTTTGGACCGGGAGGAAACCGGAGAACCCGGAGAAAAACCTCCTGAGGCACGGGGAGAACATGCAAACTCCACACACACACATGGCCGAGATGGGAATCGAACCCGGATCCTGGCGGTGTGAGGCGAACGTTGCTAACCACTACAACCACTACACCACCATGCCCCCTTATATATACAGACGTGGACAAAATTGTTGGTACCCTTTGGTCAATGAAAGAAAAAGTCACAATGGTCACAGAAATAACTTTAATCTGACAAAAGTAATAATAAATAAAAATTCTATAAATGTTAACCAATGAAAGTCAGACATTGTTTTTCAACCATGCTTCAACAGAATTATGTAAAAAAATAAACTCATGAAACAGGCATGGACAAAAATGATGGTACCCCTAACTTAATATTTTGTTGCGCAACCTTTTGAGGCAATCACTGCAATCAAACGCTTCCTGTAACTGTCAATGAGACATCTGCACCTCTCAGCAGGTATTTTGGCCCACTCCTCATGAGCAAACTGCTCCAGTTGTGTCCGGTTTGAAGGGTGCCTTTTCCAGACTGCATGTTTCAGCTCCTTCCAAAGATGCTCAATAGGATTGAGGTCAGGGCTCATAGACGGCCACTTTAGAATAGTCCAATTTTTTCCTCTTAGCCATTCTTGGGTGTTTTTAGCTGTGTGTTTTGGGTCATTGTCCTGTTGCAAGACCCATGACCTGCGACTGAGACCAAGCTTTCTGACACTGGCTAGTACATTTCTCTCTAGAATTCCTTGATAGTCTTGAGATTTCATTGTACCCTGCACAGATTCAAGACACCCTGTGCCAGACGCAGCAAAGCAGCCCCAGAACATAACAGAGCCTCCTCCATGTTTCACAGTAGGGACAGTGTTCTTTTCTTGATATGCTTCATTTTTTCGTCTGTGAACATACAGCTGATGTGCCTTGGCAAAAACTTCGATTTTTGTCTCATCTGTCCACAGGACATTCTCCCAGAAGCTTTGTGGCTTGTCAACATGTAGTTTGGCATATTCCAGTCTTGCTTTTTTATGATTCGTTTTCAACAATGGTGTCCTCCTTGGTCGTCTCCCATGTAGTCCACTTTGGCTCAAACAACGACGGATGGTGCGATCTGACACTGATGTTCCTTGAGCATGAAGTTCACCTTGAATCTCTTTAGAAGTCTTTCTAGGCTCTTTTGTTACCATTCGGATTATCCGTCTCTTAGATTTGTCATCAATTTTCCTCCTGCGGCCACGTCCAGGGAGGTTGGCTACAGTCCCATGGATCTTAAACTTCTGAATAATATGTGCAACTGTACTCACAGGAACATCTAGTTGCTTGGAGATGGTCTTATAGCCTTTACCTTTAACATGCTTGTCTATAATTTTCTTTCTGATCTCTTGAGACAGCTCTTTCCTTTGCTTCCTCTGGTCCATGTCGAGTGTGGTACACACCATATCACCAAACAACACAGTGATTACCTGGAGCCATATATATAGGCCCAATGGCTGATTACAAGGTTGTAGACACCTGTGATGCTAATTAGTGGACACACCTTCAATTAACATGTCCCTTTGGTCACATTATTTTCTGTGTTTTCTAGGGGTACCATCATTTTTGTCCATGCCTGTTTCATGAGTTTATTTTTTTACATAATTCTGTTGAAGCATGGTTGAAAAACAATGTCTGACTTTCATTGGTTAACATTTATAGAATTTTTATTTATTATTACTTTTGTCAGATTAAAGTTATTTCTGTGACCATTGTGACTTTTTCTTTCATTGACCAAAGGGTACCAACAATTTTGTCCACGTCTGTATATATATATATATATATATATATATATATATATATATATATATATATATATTATTATATATATATATATATATATATATATATATATATATATATATATATATTGAATAGAGCTTTCAATAGAGCAATTGCTGATTCTGTCAGCAAATAAATACATTTTTTTGACAGGGGATAGGGGGCGGGATAGAGTTGTCTGATGTATCCACCAAATACGATTTAAACCATGAGAGATAATCAGGTTTAAAACACTTTATACCACAGTAGTGTCGAGTCTAATTGGTCTGAAGTTGTTGACAGTATTCCTGGCTGCAAGGCAAATCACAGGTTGAAATTAATTCCTCTCGTTCTAATAAGTTCTTCCTGTAACTGTAAGCACTCAAATGCCAGACGTTCCACACAATTATACAGTTGCTGATATGTTAACGTTTTCGGCTATGGGTGGGCATGAGTTTGTTAGATGAACAGCACATGAGGGAGGGTGGGGTGGTTTTGGACATGTGCAGAGGGGGTACATAGGGAGAAGAATGCTGAGGATGGAGGCGCCAGACAGGAATAGAAGAGGAAAGCCAGGGAGGAGGTTTATGGGTGTGGTGAAGGAAGAGGTAGTTGAGGTGATAGAGGCAGATGTAGAGGACAGGGTAGAGTGGAGATCCACTGTGGCGATCTCTCGCGGGAGCAGCCAAGAGAAGAAGCAGAAATTCAGCTTCTATTTGTATTAAATGTGTTTTACACGTTGCACTATTCGTTATATTACATCTGTTCATTTCTCGAAAAGCGTGAAATAATAAATGATTTTCTCCATATTCAACTTATTTTCTTATTTTCATTCAGGTTTGTATATTTTCCCATCCCAGCTGTATTCAATGTGAAATTTGGGGGGGGGGGGGGGGGGGGGGGGGGATTGTTTTTGGACTTGAACCCTTTCACCCATTATCACTCTGACTATAAATATGGAGCTGAAGGGATGAAGAATTACATTATCACTTCAGATATAAGTTTAAGTTTAAATATAGTCAAGCATCACGTGATGTCCTTTAGAGATCGGGACCAATTTGATCTGAGATTCGGTTCAACATCTTTATACTATGGGCTGCCAATAGATTCAAATATCTAATTTTGATTAATCGCATGATTGCTATGAGTTAACTCATGATTAATCACACATTAAGAGCACGTTTTCAATGTACCATGAATTCATGTTTCCAATACACTAACTAACTGTAACAGATAATATAATATATACATTTCACTTAAAATCTCTCCCTTTAATAAATGTAATATTTATTTTACTCTGGAAATGATTCTTTTAATATCAATTTCTTGTTAATTAATACATTTCTTGTTCATTTCAATTATATTTTAGTGGTTGGATTCATTTAAATATGGTACGTGGCTCCTTTAAGAATTATGTTCCGGTTGCTTTCCATATAAACTAGTGATATGTTTTGGTGCCATACAGTAATATAGTGAGGAGCCGCATACCTGTTGTGAATGCGCAGCTAGTAGGCGTAATTGGGATTTTTTTTTAGGAAGCGTGAGTGGATGCACATTGCTGGGTGTTTTTTGTTAATAAAACACATCTTTTATATTCCATCCTAACATTACAAGCAGTAAGAGTGGCTGAGGAAAGGCCAATGATGACATTTTCAGGGGAAGACCACGGACTGGTTTCTTTTTTGTTCTTTCGTTGTCTGGGTTTCGTTCATTTCATTTTATTAATCATTTATTTATTAATAAAATGTGTGCCGCTAAGGTGAATTCACATTAATTCTATTAAACTTTGACAGCCAAAAAATGGTGCTAAAGATAGTCATCATGATTTAAGCAATTGAACTATGTTGGTTGCATTTAATGCTAATATATACAAGTAGAAGAATCACTCCAAAATAATACCATTATTTATTTATTTTAGGAATATTTCTTTACCATTATTGAACTGAAAGGTTGTTTCATATTTGAATGTTATAATGATCACATGATGCATGATCACAGTAGCTCAGTGATTGTGGGTTACTGCTAGGAAGGTCACAGATTCATCCCCTGGGCCCTTGAACAAGGCCCTTAACCCTGTGCACTTTTGGGGTGCTTCCCAAAAATGCTCGTGTATGTGGAGGAAAGGATTTCACTGTAATGTACAAGTGACCAATAAATGCCCTTCTCTTACAAATCGAGTGTTCGATTCCTTACAACATAAAAATGTTCAGTACATGTATGCGTCCTTGGATCTCGCTTGTTGTTTATCGAGGCATTAATGGTTGGAAATAGAAAGCAGAGTAATCCAAAAAAAAAAAAAAAAACTTCAGGCCGAGAAAAGCCAGAGCCTCTCCAGGGAGAAGTGAAACTGCTGTAAGATGTATCTTAAGTGCTCTGAGGGAATAAGCCCACTACAAACCTCTTGATATGAATAAAGATGCCACTTGGCTCTGTGCTCGCTGCAGTCATTGTAAATATCCCCTGCCTATTTGTATGCCCCCCCCCCCCCCCCCCCCCCCCCCCCCACCCCCCCCCCCCCCCCCCCCCCCCCCCCCCCCCCCCCCCCCCCCCCCCCACCCCCCCCCAAATAAAGAAACTAATGACATACATTCAGCAAGCATGTGAATGAAGTCATGGATGAGGAGCGTATCACACACATAGCCAAGTGAAAAGTGTCAAAAGGACTAATTAACATATTAATGATGCCACCTTCCTACAGCAGCTTCTGTCGGATAGTCAAAACACTTTGATAAGCATGCAAATGAGGACCACATAAGAAATTAGCTCGACCATGAATGAGAGCGAAACGAGGGAGGGGAGGGGGCTGATGGATTGAATGTTTGCTTTATTTATCTTTAATTATCTGGCAAACGGTGGGTGGTGGAACTTGAGTATTGGTGAGTCTCAGACTGAGAGCACACGTTATCTTTTCCTCCCGTCCCTTGTTTTTTTTCTTTTTCCCTGCCTCATTTTCTCTCCCTTCTCTCTCTCTCTCTCTCTCTCTCTCTCTGTGCTCCTATCCCGAGATGGAAATCGATACGCCCGTGTGCCCGGGCCGTCCATCAATGGTACAGTGACAATCAAAATAACCGCTAGCCTGTGGGATTCAGATCGGCAGATTCCGATCAATTCAATGATGGCACAGTTGAGACAAGGACAGGTGATAATACAACACGCTACGATTTTGATTCGCTGCCTAGCAAGGACGGAAGGCTACGTGAGATCCCTGCCAACGAAATTCAACTTCACACCAGATATCTATAGGGCCCCGAGTTGAGTTAACAAAAAATAAATAAATAAATAAAAGGTTCATGAACATTGATTGACTGCAGGCTTTTTTGAACTCCTCCGTATTCAGGCAGTACTGCTACAATCAGGCTTTATCCAGAGTTCCTTATTTAAATCACTAATAAAGTGTAAATACAGATACCGAGTCAATGCATACATTTTAATATAGCATGTGCTATCCTAAGCAGTTCGACAAACATGAGGCATTCCAGGTGATTATAGTACCGTTCTTGCTCATTTTGCCTCTGCAGGGCTGTTTGTCTTTCTGGATGCATCCAAAATCCTAATTTTGGTACCTTGAAAGGTAAATACAAACTTATTGTGTGATTATACAGTTTCTCTCAGTGGTGTGTGGAGTCAAGTCAGTTTGAAATGAACAGCAATGCATTTTGCTCTCTGTTGAACAAAATAGGTTTATCATAACGCACCAATCAAGCTTAATATTACGACATTATAACATAGGGAAGTGAACTCTACATCATGTTAGTGTGTTACATGTTAGACAACTTCCACATAAGCCTTCGAAGCAGGAAAAATGGACAAGTGCACGGAGTTTGACAAGGGTGACTGGATCAGAGCGTCTTCTACATCTCCAGCTCCTGCACGGGTCAGTATCTGTGAAAAGTGGTGAAGGATCAAGGATCATTGATGCATTTGGGGAGTGAACGACTGGTCTGTGTAGTCCAATCAAACAGACGAGCTCCTGACAGGAAGCAGTTAATGCTGATAATGCTCGATGTGTCAGGACAGCAAAAGTGGACCAACACAATATTACACAGGTGGTCATAATGTTATGCCTGGTGGGTGTAGAGACGTATCTGCGTTAAATATTACACCACAGGTTCTCTCGAATTCTCAAATCTGACGGTTTATTTATTTATTTATTTATTTATTTATTCATTTTACAGCAGTTCCAGCTGTAATTCAAATCGGATGCTTATATAAAAGTACCAGTTCTATGTTATCACATTAACATAGTAACACCAGCACATGTGGTGGATGCGTAATGCATAAAAAAAAAATAAAAAAAACGCGCTTTTTAAACGTATGATCATTGACACAGTTCGTCACGGAGATATTTGTAAAAGGAGTCTCCAGTGTCAGCGATTTGTTAAAGCTTTCAGCATTAAAGACTGAGGCGAATGCAGAACGTACTGCAGAATCCGTCTCCAAAGGCATGCCTGACCATCGCTATGCAAATTTAACTGCAATGTGCAGAAACATTAATGCACTGCCTTGAAATTTCCTGAGGAGAATATTTTCTTTTTATATATATATATATATATATATATATATATATATATATATATATATATATATATATCTATATGATAAAGTCTGGGTGTAGGTGAAGAAATGCATGTTTCCTCAGTCAGTGAGGGTTTGAACAAATAACAGGACAAAACTATTGGTTTTTGTACCTAGAAAAATGTCTCATCTTGGATACGGTGTCCGCCAAGGAGACGCTTATTAAACATTTATTAAAGGAGCATTTTGCTGCCTCGGCAACCTGACCAGCTGCATTTTATCCGACTTTTTTCTTTAAAAACAAAACAACAAAAAAAAAACGAGAGGCTTGTGTCTTGTGAATGTTTTACAGTGTTGAATCGAACAATGATCATTGTGTAGCAAATGCAAATTCTAACCACTATTGTTGGACTTTTTGAGAGACACCAACAGCTGAAATCAAATTCCTTGTGTGTGTGTGTGTGTGTGTGTGTGTGTGTGTGTAAACACACTTGGCTAATAAACCTGATTCTGATATTTGAAGAAAATACCACATGAAAATAATAGCGGTGTAGGAAACAATAACTCGCTCTTGTGTCTCTGCAACACAGCGGCATTCTTGCCTGTTCTCCTATAATAGCGCATTCCCAAGTGTTTTATTTCATACTTGGGTCAATAGACTATTAGGTTTACTTGGGTATTACGCAAAATGGATTATATGTTATTATTTTTGAGCTGTTGTGTATATCCCGACTACTAACTAAGTGCTTTTTAGTGCTCGAAACGCATGGGGGGATTTAAAGGAAGTGGCATTTGTTCCATCATATAACTATAATCTTTGTGCAATGATGCTTGTCAGTCAGTAGAAGGTCACTTAGCATGCGCAGCAGTGTCTTTCATCTGGATTATTTTATACATACTAATTGAAGTCATTTCTGTTTTTTTTTTCTCCTCCCCTCCTAACTTGCTCATTAATCACATGCCATTATTTTGTCTGCAAAAAAAAAGAAATGGTACCATCTGCCTGTAGGTCATATCTGAGATTTAAATGTTGAACTGAACATTGAGTGTTAAATTAGCACTTTTGCCCAAATGGAAAACTAATGCAGAATATATAGGTCTGTTCTGCTAAATCCATGCACAGACACACACACATACACATACACACACACACATATACAGTACGCCTAAAAAAAGGCATGCCTGACCATTAATATGCAAATTGTACTGAAATGTGCAGGAATATTTATGCAGTGAACTGCCTTGAAACTTGCTGGGGAAAATATTTTGCATCATAAAGCCAAGTGCAGGGTTTATGTGGAGAAATGTATATTTTCCCAGTCAATAGGGTCTGAGCCTGTAAAAATGCCAGAAAGGAACTGCTGGTAATTTCTCCTTGAGATGTGATTAGAGCACACTGGCACGCAGAGAGCCTCATTTCAGGCCAATGGCTTATAGGAAATAGGGAGATATGCTGGGTGCATTTTGAACAATGGAGCTTAAAATGCCATACAGGATCGGGGACTATAAACTCTGGACCTACAGCCTGCTGCATGTGGAGACAGTTTGTCGATCGGTGATATAATGAGAAAAAAGGAAAAGAAAGAAAAAAAGTTTACGCTCGAATGTCTCGTGTATTTTCTGCCCAAAATTTGCTAAAACAGAAAGAAATGCATGCTGGGTGTTAACTGTATGGAATGGGAGTATTTCTGAGAAGGTGTACACAGGTATATTGTTTGCAATTTGTACACAAGATAATCGGCTCAAAAATATTGCGCAATATGATCGCTGCTCCATATCTGCTCCGTCCAGATTCCAGCGCAGAGTCAATCCTGCCCAGTATCACATCTCTAGAGAGCACCACCACTGATCACATATTATTGGCATTAGAAATGCCTCATCCTGTAGTCGTCCTTCATATCGATCAGCTGATTAATTGCTATCTTGGGGCAGCAGAATCCTCTGACGAGAAGCGAATCAGTCGACTAGACTACACACACCGATTTGCCAAAAGGTTTGTCGTATGCGCTTTTTGAGCAACACATTCCATATGTTGTATCTAATTTGCTCTCATATTTCCCTCCACTTTTCATGGAAGATGTTCCTCTACCTTTTTTGTAGTGTGCTTATTCAGACAGACCATCTTGAAGGTGTTCAGTGGGGTCAAGACGATAGCTCTATAACAGGAAATCCTCCATTTCAACCCATTCAAAGCATATTTTGATGGTTTGATTTGTACACAGGGGCATTTTCATGCTGGAAAAGGTTTGGGTCTTCTAGTTCAAGTGAAGGGAATCTTCCCAAACATCATTACTAACAGTTCTTTATCTTCAGTGGGTTCTTCCGAAACTTGAGCTGTCAAGAACATGAATGGAATATTGAAGAACATGAACGGGTTCTTCTGAACATGGCTTCTCTTGCCTATTTGTTGCTGCCTGAGACCTGGCAGCGCTTCCTCTCACAGAGCTGAGCCACATTTGGCTTGCTGGAGGAAGCAGTTGAGACCTCAGTATGGCTTGAAGATGCACAGATATATGATCCCATCATGTCTTTCATGATAACATGAACATCATAAGTGTGGTGGATAGCGAGCACAAAAAAAAAGATCTGCTGGGACAGTGGGCCACCATTACTTCTTTATTATATACAAACAATGGTTTTCACCCACGGAAGTGTTATTTACTGGCTTTATTTTCTATAATAACCCTATGGATTGAGCAGTACGTCCTAGACAACCCCTAACCCAGCCCCATCGGAGGTCCACTCCCGTCAATGACATTGTCAACGGGACTTCGGTGTTGGTCGTTAATTTGACAGATTCGTTATGATAATAAATCATCTGCATGGATAGTGATGATCATATTGGCACCGACTTTCAAGCAAATCAGCCAGTTTCAAATGACGGATAAACAAAATATAATCCGCATGACGCAATGCCGGTAACATCACCTTCATCCAGCTCGAAGTCAAACATGCTCATTACAAACAGAGTAAGAAGTAATAATTCTATGACGGCTATGTGATGTTACAACCTCCATAGAAATGTTTCCCGGCTGATGTCCCGCCCCCGAGAGAGCCACATATTCCACTGTGATTGGCTCGTTCAGCTCCAGGTTGCACAAAAAAGTCCACACACTTCCACACACAACGCAGTAAAGTGGCATTCATAAAAAACACATGCGGGCCGCACTAACATTAAACTTTCATATTATCACAGTTGGCCTGCGAGTTTGAGACCCCTGTTCTATATAGAATAGAATAGACTAGCCTTTATTTGTCACATATACATTCATTCATTCATTCATTCTTCTTCTGCCGCTATATCCGATCTTCCCTCGGGTCACGGGGAGCCTGTGCCTATCTCAGGCGTCTATGGGCATTAAGGCAGGATACACCTTGGATGGAATGCCAACCCATCGCAGGACACACATACACATTCACACACATTCATACACTAGGGACAATTTTCCAAGGTGCCAATCAACCTACTGTGCATGTTTTTGGACCGGGGGGAAACCGGAGAACCCGGAGAAAAACCCCCTGAGGCACGGGGAGAACATGCAAACTCCACACACACATGGCCGAGACGGGAATCGAACCAGGACCCTGGCGGTGTGAGGCGAACATGCTATCCACTAAGCCACCATGTCCCCAGATATACATTACAGCACAGTGAAATTATTTCATTGCATATCCTAGGTGTTTGGAAGCTAGGGTCAGAGCGCTGGGTCAGCCAGGATATGGTGCCTCTGGAGCACAGAGGGTTAAGGGCCTTGCTCATGGACAATACCAGGGCTCGAGCCCCAGATACACACACACACACACACACACACATATATATATATATATATATATATATATATATATATATATATATATATATATATATATATATATATATATATTATATATATATATATATATATATATATATATATATATATATTTTAATATATATATGTGGGTGTGTTAATCACAGTTTCCATTTGCAGAAAGTTTGACAAGGATGCATCACGGTAAACACAAGCAATTCATAGCTTGATGGAAAATACGCGCATCATTTATTCGCAGATACAATAGACTTATGAAGGACGAGCAGCAGCACCATCGCCTCACAGCACTGCGCCGTCTCTGCCGATACTGTACCGATCAAAGGAATAAAGAAGCTTGCTGGTTCAATGCCAGCCGCTGATTTTGTCTTCGAGAGCAGGCTGTTATGTTTTCTTCTGCAAGCTAGTGGAGCCATCAAAAGTAGCGGATTTACAAAAGCAGCCATACAGCAATAATCCTAGAACATCCATATTAAAGGTAACATTAGAGAAATAGGCGTCTATTAATATACCCAGTACAGATGTTGGGGGAATGTTACTAATACAGAAATATATATTTAGTAATATATTAGCACATGATTGGAACAGGGTTAATTATGGCCTTGCACCAATTAGACATTTGTAAATAATTTATGCACTTTGTCTTAGAATTTAGTCAAGTGTATGGGTTCATAAATGGTGTTTACCTGTTGCATGACATAAACGGTCAAACCCGCCGTCCTAAACAACGCTCTAAACAAAACTCTAATATGTGTTCTTTCATATAAAGTGTTATCACCCAGGGGTACTGCAACATAAAAGTGTCGCCCAGAGATCACGAGTGTGAATTCTTATGATGCTATAGCCATTCATGGCTCGAAGCCAAGAGAGAAAAATTGGCTGTCCACCCTGCCTTTCTCTTTTTAGCTCTCTCTCCATCACTCACACAAGCACTAGACAATAATACACGTCTGCGAGTCCATGCATGCAGAACAGCGCAGATAATGTTTCCTTTCGATTGTGATGGGACTGTGCATGTAAAGCAGTTCAGGAATCACTTCAAGAAACACCACATGCAAGCCCCTACCTTCTGCACTGGAATGCCACATGACAGGGGAGAGAATTCACTTATCTTTAGTTTTGGGAACCACCAAACTTGCATGCTTGGGGCGTTGTGAGGACACAAACCCACGTAGGTTCTCTAATCCATGACCACCATGCAGGTAAGAGGCAGTAGCACTTCTCACCACAGCACTTTGAATGAAATTTATTTACCGGTTAATAATGCATTCATGCAAATTAATTTAAGTTAAACATCCCAAATTTTATTTATATTCGCTTAATGCAGCACACATTTCCTTTTGATCATTTTTGTATTAAAAATATATAGAAATGTGACATAAGAAAAATCCTTTTTACTCATTAAGCCTTATAACGCACACATCCGGCATATAAACATTTCTGATGTTCTGACATTCAGAACAGGTAAATATGTGCGATTCATTTGCGATTAATCACGAATCAGATCGCGACGATCCTGCGATTAATCGCGATTAAATATTTAAAGCGACTGACAGCCGTCATTCCATGACCGTCAAGTTCCACCAGAGTACATTTTAGCCTACAAAGAGCCGTGATCACCATGTTAGTGCCACATACAGAGAAAGATGTTCTTATGGTTAACTAGGTTGCCTGTTTTTTTTTATTATCCAATTGTGACAATTGTGTGTCACTGAATTAAAAACAAAAAAACAGCATTCACAAAGTTAACCAATAACTAGCAAGGCTTTAAATAGTATATATAATCTATTGCAAAAATAAAGCATTAACTGTATGTACTCTATGTACAGTGCATATATGTATGTGTTTATTAAACTGTACCATGTGGTATACAATAAGACATTTTTAAGAGCTGGTGCATTCTCTACCTTATCCTTTGTGGTCGAACTTATTTGCTATACACCTGCTTGTTTTGCCAATGTTTTTTTCATATCGCAAACTCCGTTGGTGCCAAGTCTTGTAAAAGTCCAATTCACTCCTATTACCAAGTTAACGTTTGTCAAAGACTTCATTACTCATACGTTCACAAACAAAATGATTTAAATGCCATTATAACAAGCACAGCGCTACAGCTACAACGGTGCCGCCTTTCCTGGAGCAAACAAGACCATTTCAGCACTAGCTCGCCGGTCGTTACTCACACGAATTGATAATTCTATCTTTCCCGAATATGCTTTTTTTTTCTTCTAGTATCTCATTTTTTAAAAGAAAAATGAATCCAGGCTAAAAAGGGGCAGCCTAAAGAAGCAGCCTACTCACACAATCCCTGTGCTGCATTAGTCCATGTAAATCGGCTTCATTTTCACTAAATTATTATTATTCAATCCGGACATGTGTACTTTACATGCTTGGCCTTCAAAGATCACTGACCTGAACAGCTCTTGTATTGCTGGTTCCAAGGGCACTAGGAGATGGAACAGTAAAAGAAAGAACGAGAAGAGAGATTAGAGATGTATTCTTCCCCAGCATAAATGGTGGGGGGAAAAAATGTACTTCCACAGACACTGTTTAGAGAAGGAGGTGCTGAAAATACCTTTCGAGCGTGTGCGATGGCGCTTGTCTGCTACATCCACCTCCATCTGGTGAGATGCGATCACCATGTTAGTGCCACATATAGCTACATCCTTCTAGTAGATATTTAATCAACTGAGTACACACAGAGTATAACGGGACTGGGAAGAGAAAGTGGTTCTTATGGTTAATTGGGTTGCCTGTTTTTATTATTATTATTATTATCATTATTATTATTATTCAAGCCTGACAATTAGCTCAATGAAAAATAAGTAAATAAATAAATAATCAGCATTTAACCAGCACAGTTAACCAAAAGTTAGTAAATGTGTGTATTATATAAGTGATCAATAGAAAACAACATGTATTTCAACGGGAATGGTTAGTGTAAAAAATGCCCCTTAACAGTAATTGTAGATCCATGACTATTTCTAGTGAAGGAAGACTTCACTACAGTGCACTACTGACTGAGATACAGACATTTTTGCAATCTAGAGATGGTGATAGTTATATACAGTATATGGAATCAGGCCTCTCTGGTTAAGTACAGTATGTAGTACAGTTGTAAGAGTGTCTTCATCTTCCCGAGTTCTCCGAGGCTACATTTATATTAGGTCAGACGGTCCACTATAATTACTGTTATAGAGAAATAATGGAAGGATGTCAAGGCATTATGTCTCATGATAGGAAATCTCTGAATCAACCCCTACCGAGCTAATTCTATTGATTGTAGGACACTATTGCGAACAGAAGGATGCATTTGTTGTGCAATCATAACATGCCTTTAAAATTGCATTAATTCAATGATTAAATGGCCGCAGTTTGCACACATTATATATATATATATATATATATATATATATATATATATGGACTGGAACATTGATCTATGAGATAGACCTAATTATTAGCATAATTATAATAACCCTAATGAATCTAAAAGCATTCACATGAGCCAAAACATTCGTAATCCATGTAGGAGGCATGGCGACTATGCAAATGACGGGGGAGGGGTCACTGCTACTTAACCTCCCATTTTTTAGAACTAATTAAAATAATGAGGTCCATTTGAAATTCCCAGAGGAACCCTACAAGAGGATTTGGGTAAAGGACTTTCCCTTGGCGTCCATTGAATTATTGTACTACGTGTGTGTTTTAGCAAACAACTCCACTTGATAATATAGGATCAGGGGGAAAAAAAAGGAAATAAAGAAATAATTTTACCTGATATGAATGCAGGTTTGATTGCTCTTTGGTCCAGACCTTCAGTTGATCCTTAGCCTGCGGTAGTAAACTTTAGATAAGAACCCCCCCATCAAGAGTTCACCGCTCCTCCTCCAGTTTCATTTTCTGAAATGCACAACAACAACAAAAAAAAATACATGCAATTAAATATTCACATCTGCATGAAAATCGCATTTACTCTGTGAAGCATGCTTCCATTTCTACCTCTCTTCCTTCACACACACACACACACACACACACACACACAAAGTGTACACAAACACACTCCCCTCATCATGAGCCATAAAAAGTACAGGCTAAAATCACAGAAGCTTCCACGGATCATTAGCTAAATTTGTTCTCCCTTCCTGTAGAATATGATAGATTTGTCTAATTGCCCCTTTTGCCAGCTCTGTTTCAAAGTGCAATAAGCAATGATTGAGAGGGAGGAAATGGCATGTTTTTCATATTCGACATACTTTAATGCATTTTTTTTTTGGTAACCCTTACTTCTAAACTCATTTTCAGTAACCAGCAGGATGATGTTTATCATGCGCAGTCAGCTGACCCTGATTTCTCCTCATCGTTTTAATTCATTATTTATTTTTCGATAAGTGCTAACAATGCCTCGTAAATACATTGCCATTGTACGAGTTTAAATAGAGTTCATGTAAGAAAGACTTTTATTGTTGCGGGGTTTTGAACAAAGAAGCAAAAAAAAAAGGCGAGTGTGGTGAAAAGAAGAGCTCGTTCATGTCCGAGGGGTTTATTTCAATAACCTTAAGCTTCTTAGCAGTGAGAAAACACCCACAAATAAATATTACCCTATAACACAGAATCTGGCTGTAAAGTAAGTGCTTGTTCTGCCTGAACCTCAGATGTGATCAGTGAAAAAGAATGAGTAAGGTATGGAAAATTCGTGAAATGTCTGCAAATTCTCACCATATTTCGAGAATATTGTATACTGTACAGGGGCACGTCGCTTTAGTGGTTAGCACGTTTGCCTCACACCTCCAGGGTCCGGGTTTGATTCCCGTCTCGGCCATGTGTGTGTGTGAAGTTTGCATGTTCTCTCCGTGCCTCAGGGGTTTTTTCTCCGGGTTCTCCGGTTTCCTCCCGGTCCAAAAACATGCACGGTAGCTTGATTGGCACCTTGGAAAATTGTCTCTAGTGTGTGAATGTGTGGTAGAAGATGAATGAATGTATACTGTACAGTCTTTACGTCGTGTACAGAGCCTAGATGTACATAAGCATTCGACATTCTGTATCGAATGTCCTTTCAAATAAGCATAACCATGTTCAATACACCCTTATTGGCATGTAAAAGGGATACTATTGGTAGTTCAATGCGTTTACATTGTCTGTAATGTATGTGTGATTACCACGAACAAGAATTCCAAGATATCGCTTTCTTTCCAGAGAAACGACTGAAAAACCGATTAACCCAATTCTAATCGAGGTCTAAGGGCAGCCGTTGAATTGAATCCAAATCGTGTTCAATGTGAACGCAGTTTGTACGGACGACTTGCGCGAAACCTTTCCGTGTTTTTATTCAACACGCAATCACGGGCGCTCGTTAAGGATAATCACGGATTACACGGGAAATGTCCTTGACCACTTTTGTCAATTGCGAATTTGCGTAACCAGTCGAGTTGCGAGGTTCTGCCTTATATCACGGAGCAGCTTTTGATTAGATTCCAGAAGACGTTTCTTTTTTCAGGTGTAACGCCTTGTTGGTCTGAATTCACATGTTTTTCCATGTATTTTAAGTTTTTTTTTTTTCTTAAACTCGTTAAAAACGAGTTTTCTATTCATAGGAAATTTTTTTTTTTAATCTTGTCTGCGGTAATCACACATTCGGTATGCGGCGGAAGCAAGATCGCTCCTTTTACAGACAATAAATAGCAATAGCTTCCTTCATAATTAGCCTAATTTGTTTCAAATACTGTATATTGGCATCTATTTCATGTTTCAAGCGAGCAAATTGCACGGACGGTTGCGCAATCTTAGCCGCGGGTGGGGGGGCCGCGGGGGGGGGGGGGGGGGGGGGGGGGGGGGGGGGGGGGGGGGGGGGGGGGGGGGTGGGGGGGGGGGGGGGGGGGTTGGGGGGGGGGGGGGGGGGGGGGGGGGGGGGGGGGGGGGGGGGGGGGGGGGGGGGGGGGGGGGGGGGGGGGGGGGGGGGGGGGGGAGGGGGGGGGGGGGGGGGGGGGGGGGGGGGGGGGGGGGGGGGGGGGGGGGGGGGGGGGGGGGGGGGGGGGGGGGGGGGTTGAAAGTGTACGTTTTATGGAGAAAGAATTGCGACTCTTTCGGAGGAGTGTGTTCGGGCGTGCGTCAGTCTGCCGTATTCGCAGATGCTAATTAAAAGTAGCCGAGTGTGCGGAGAGAGGGGAAGATGAAGATGAGGTGTTAATGATGCCGCAGTAGAGTGTGGAGAAGGGGGGGGGATTTAATGCCCTTTCAGAAACGTGACACCGTGCTCATAATCAGAGTAATACAGTTTCCTCAGACTGCCACAATCTTAACTCACACATGCACATACAGTGCACACACACACACACACACACACACACGTTTTCACCCATGTTTTCACCAATAGTGAGCAATCAGCTTTCTCTCAATCCCACCAGTCTATACTGAATGCTTGTTTTTGTGGTGTGTGTGTGTGTGTGTGTGTGTGTGTGTGTGTGTGTGTGTGTGTGTGTGTGTGTGTGTGTGTGTATACTCTACGAGGGAGATAAATGATGCATTCCACCACTTGCTGAATTCTCTCGCTAGGATTTCACCCTCTTTTAGCTCTATTGTTGCTCGTTCCTCTGATGCTCTCGCTCTCTCTCTCTCTCTCCCTGTTTCACTCTCTCGCTCTGTCTCTCTCTCTCTCTCTCTCTTGCGTGCATTCTGTCACACTCTTTGTTGTCGGGATGAGAAAATGCTAAGCACGGGCTCGCCGAAAACACAGCAGTCACCTAACTAGACACAACACCGGCGCTAGTGCGGAATGCCACTTTTGCCTTTCTTCCACGAGTGAAACAATCGGACTGTGAGGACGTGAAGCCGGCTGTCAGGCACTCTGATTGTGGTCTGCTTGGGGAGGGGCGCGCCGCGGTGCTGAAAGAGCGCAATAGAAGAAGCACCATGCTGTCTCGTCCTATATAGGCTGTGTGCCTGATTGTCTGCGCTTTAGTATGCAGCTCTCGAAGCAGACATTAATTCTGCTTAGTGAGTGGGCTGCTCGCTTCAGCGCCAAGGCCGGGCAGAGAGCTAGGAAGAGAGAGAGAGAAAGACAGAGAGAGAGAGAGAGACAGACGAGAGAGGAGAGGGAGAGAGAGAGAGAGAGAGAGAGAGAGAGAGAGAGAGAGAGAGAGATCTCTAGCACACGTATGGGGTCATGCATTAAACATCAGCATGCTTCCCTGTGGTACCCATGCAGCACACTATGCCACATTCACAGCACACAGAATCTTGCCTGTATTGAACAAACCATGATATTCCAATTTTATCCTTGAAATTACATTTTTTGATGTATTGTGGTAGAGCTGCACATTTACTGACATCAGTACGTTTCAAAACATATGACTTGCCGAAATATCAAGTTTATAAAACACTTTGGTGCCCCAAATTTCCCTTTTTTTTTCCTTTTACTACATATTAGCGTGTCTCAGTATGGTTCCGCCTTGACCTATTTATTGTTTTTTGTTATTTGTTTTGTTTTTTCATATTGGAGGGCTTCTTCCATTACCTTCAGCTATCATTCATCTTCACTCATCCGAATTCCCTTTCAAATCCCCACTCGCCACCTTTTCGCTCGACTGTCTGCCGCAGCTGAGGTGATCATTGGCCTGTCTTCCCGCGAGGACGCGATGTCATTACTCATTTATGTAATCTGGAAGCCAGTGTTAGCATCTCAGAAGGAGCTGTGACTGGACCAGTGGGTCTGCTCAAGTCTACGTCCTACCCCTTATGTACGAGCTCCCCCTCCTAGCACCTCCAGTGCCCTCAACCCTCACCCACCCTCTCTCTGCTGAGCTCGCCTCGTGCTGCGAGATTGCTCCGGGGGTCTGAGATAGGAAATTGATCTGACTGCAGCGGGGTCATACTTCTTCCAAATCATTACCATGGTTCTGCACAGCACATCATCTGGAAAACACTGATACCCCTAGCTGGGGTTCTGAAGCTGAAGCCTATGTAATGTCCGGGAAACAGAAAACCATGGTTAGAAAGAGAGAAAAAAAAAAACATATTTACAATGAGTCACTTGTTTACAGCACCAATTGAGTATGTTGTTCTAAGTCAATAGCTACTGGCTGTTTTTCACTCGCACCTAAATCTGCCATTGTTTCCTCATTTTAATATTAATTCCCTTATTTTATTATGAGTAGAATTGTTTTTATTTGAAAGGCAATTTTGCAAATAGCTTGATTTTGTGTATCTGGACTTTTTATAATCAACGTTACAGAAAAGGGTAATCAGAAATAGAAAGTTGCGATGGGATTCCCTTTCCTGTTGCAGCTCATAAAACAATGGATGCCAGGTACTTAAGCATGCCTTGGTTTCTGTGTTTATTTCGGGTTAGACTGTATGTGCAGACCTTGTGTGCAGGTTGCAAAGTCTTACAAAGCGTTATAAGGCTTCACAACCTGAACGCTATTACGTCCAAGCATTGTTATCATGTGCCTCTGATATTTTCTAATTTCACATTTTTGCTTGCTTTAAATTAACAACAAAGATAAACAACTGTCAGATAAAGATAACTACAAGTTCAATATTCGGAGTAGTTTTGCTATTTTGCTGAAATTACCAGCAAAGCATTTTTTTTTCTTGAGCCACTGGTTCGGGTAAATCTCTCCCCTTCCTCTTGCGGATGTATTCCATGTGCTAATATTTGTTTTGGTTCATAATTTGGTCCTATCTCGACCATGTCCTGTCATTTGTTTGTTACTTGATTGTGTTTACCTGCCGTCTGTTTAGAGAATTCCACCGCTCTCCGTGCTCAAAGCACACATCATGAAACAACAAATCACTTTTTAATACCTTTGCCTAAAGTTACGGCTTTGTTTTACTGCGATTGCTTAGGCGATTGTACCCCGCCTGTGCATGTGCGACTCACTGAGTCGGCGCGCTTGGCCCTCTTAAGTATGCTGCATGCAACTCTAATCATTCTTGTATTTGTGCCAAGTAAATCATATACTAGATTTACATTCGCCGCATTCCGTCTCTGACCACATAGTCCAGCTATTCCATAATTGTAGATTCTGCAGAGGATCATTTGTTGATCAGTTGGGTTTTGTGTCTCAGGCAACCCCTTCACCTTTTAACATTTGCATGTAAATTAGCGACTGAGCCTTACAGTCTACAGTTATATTGGGGCGAAATGTCTAAGGGTCTCCCCCCATGATCCAAAAGACACTAAACAGGTCAATGCTCTAGTCTCCCTATATAACTTCAAAGACATTCCAATGGGAAGATACCCAGCACCAGGCACCATACTGAGAACACATAACACACACATAGAGATTTTCTTGATTTTGGCTCATATAAACTGGTATAAACTCAGTAATAATAATAATAATAATAATAATAATAATAATAATAAAAATATCCTTTATTTGTCACGTATACATTACAGCACAGTGAAATTCTTTTCTTCGCATATCCCAGCTTGATGTTGGTAGCTGGGGTCAGAGCGCAGGGTCAGCCATGATACGGCGCCCCTGGAGCACAGAGGGTTAAGGGTCTTGCTTAAGGACCCAAGGGCAGGAGCTTGGCCATACCGGGGTTCGAACCCAGATCTTCCGATCAGCAGCCCAGCGCCTTAGACCACTGAGCTACCCCCTCCCCTCTCTACCCCCTCCGTATGAAATATGCATGTGTTATATGTATTCTCCCCTATTATATTAACCTAGACAGCACTCTGTATTTTTATTAGCTACACTGTAAATGCTTATATCCAGGATTATCTAAATATATGTATATATGCTTTAATACTGTCTATCTTTCTATACTTGGTATGAAAATACCCATATATTTATTCCCTTAACAATAGTGTATACTGTGTTATCATGAAGTGCATCATGCTGTTTCTATTATCCTTTGGGCTAAACATCATCAATTCTTTAGACCAGTCGTAAACATGCAATCGGGACATGAACGGAGACAAAGAAACCTCCCAAGATGGGTGTGTTTTACTGCATCCAGACTGTTGTCCAACAACCAGGCCAATGCAAGTTTGCCAAATAACTAGATGAGTATTTAAGTTTGGGCCTCTTTATTAAGGAGAACTTTAATTCTTTGATGATTCTCATTAGGTTGTGGTAATTGATGTTAAAACTTTCCATTCTTTGTAATCTCTCCCTCTCTCTATTTTCCTACTTTCTCTCTCTCTTTCTCCCTCTTTCATATATATGTCTGTGTGTGTGTGTGTGTGTGTGTGTGTATGTGTTTGGCCAAAGTTTAGCTTTGATACGTATAATTTCATTCATAAAAAAACAATTGTCTCTGTGTGCACCACTGAAGTCACTGAATGTTGATACTTCTTCATGCTAAATTACAGCTAGCATGATATAAAGTAGGGAGATATTCTTTCTTGGCATGCTTGGTGGACGAACAGATGAAATAATTGTAACATAGATTCTGCTGCTGTTAGTTCTCAGATATAATCTAAATATTTGTAATAATAATAATTCTAATTGATATAATTACTCACAGATGTTTACCCTGCTACTTAATGGCGGAGGTGTGCGGGTAAATATTATAACTGAGCTAATTTGCTGCATATAGGTGGAGAATGTGGGAAGGCTGTTCAAACTTTTCTTTGTGAGAAAACTTTGTGTTAAATTATTTTGTGTTCATATATTATGTGCTCTTACTTCAACAGCCTCTATTTGACTGACTGCAGTCTGACTGTGGTCACAAATAGTACCGGAAGGGCACGTGTGAGGTGTCTACAGACTCGGCTCAGCATAGGGAATTGCACTGAGGGTGATATGGTGACTCATGTGATGTTATGAAAAGCCACGCCCCCACCATTATCCCAAATGGGCTAAAAACGCCATAGGCCAAACCCACCACCAAAACAGTCGCCGTTCTCGCGTGACCAGCACGTGACGTCACATGGTAGCAAATGTACGAAACGCCAAAACTTCATGTGACATGTCTGAATGCTCGGCACATCGAGGGGAGTTGGATAATTTGATGACATCACGTGATGTCACTGGCCACACCCCTCCTGAAAAAAATGGCCAAAATGGGCGCTTTTGGTGTCTAAACGCTCGTTTATCCTAATTATTTCTGGTGTCGAGATCAGCACTAATAATTAAATGGACCAGGCTCTAAGGGGTTGCGCCCAGACCCAAGGATTGCATCAGCAAGCATCACTCACATTTTCTTCAGGAAATGTGCCAGGTGTAGTTTTGTTTGTTTTAACTTCCCTTTCCCTACTTTTCTCATTTTAATTTATTACTGTTTTTTTCTATTTATTTTTATTCTTTTTTATTATTCATTTATTTGTTTTATTAATTATATTTGTATCGCTTGATTTATTCCCATCTCCTCCCACTTATTGAAGTTTCAATTTTAACATAGTTTAAATCTAAATTTAAAATGAAGTGTCAAAATTTTAATATAAAATGAAGAGAGACCAAAGGCTGAGAGAAATGTGAACTACCTGCCATTGGATCACCATTAATACACCTGCCATCTGACCATCACGATCTACCTGCTTACTGAACTTTATCACGAAGGTTGGCCAATGAACTTTGTTAGCTGAAAGGGGTGATTCTGTAGCGTCTCGTGAGGATCATTTGTTGACACCTTTTACCATTTGCATGTAAATTACAAACTGAGCCTCACAATCTATAGTTATATAGACCCTTATAAATGTCTAAGGGTCTCCCCCCACGATCCAAAATACACTAAACAGTGCTCTGGTCTCCCTATCTAACTACAGAGACATTCCAGTGGGAAGATATTAACACTCGGCAACAGGCGCCAAATGTCTGGGTGCTAGTGAACAACCCCCATGCTCCCAACACATACATGAGGAGATTTTCTTTATTTAGCCTCTAATAAACTGGTATAAACTATGTGGTAACTGGTATATACTATATAATATATGTATATATTCCCCTCTATTACATTAACCTAGATTCCACCATGTATTTGTATTAGATACACTCTAAAAGCTTATATCCAGATGTATAAAGTACATGTGCTTTAAAACTGTTTATCTTTCCATTCTTGGTATCAAAATGATCTGCTCTTTATTTCCTAAGCAATAGTGTATGCCGGTGGTTCTCAAACCTTTTCCGCAGAGTAAATCCTTTTGAGGTTCCCTGAAGAAAACTTATGACACAAAACATTCTCAAATGTACAGTTTTACTTAAAAACATTAGATTCCACGGTTTTTTTCTGAGCAAGCCTCTTCTGTATTAACCTTCTCAGCTGATACCCTGCATTCTCTATCTAAAATATATCATTTATAAAAAATGTCAAATTGACATAATTTCTTTATTTTTTAATATTTACATATTTTTTGTAAATATACCACAGTTTACATAGGTTGACAATCCTGACATGCAGGTAAAATATATATTGTATATATTTTTTAATAATATCCTAAGCTGGATTTTAGAATTTCTCTGCGGCCCACTCAAAGTGTCAAAACATCCCACTTTCATGTCTTGTATTGGCCATCCCATGCAAGATGGGTGTAACTGCCCGACCTCTAAAGCTCAAACTTCCTTTGAGATGGGTCTCGAGCCCTTTTGAGACTTTCCAGCAGCTTAAACTTCAAGGTCCATTCACTGGGGACTATGATATTCAGCAGAACCTGAAACTCGTCAAGATCCTCTTTTGTCTGATGCTACAAAGCCAATGCAAGTAACCATATACCAACTACTGTATCTCGATGATGCGTATTTAAATTTGGGGTCCTTTATTAAGGTGAATTTTGATTCTTTGATTGTTCTCATTATTATGTGGTCAGTTGATGCCATTCTCTGTCTATACTCTCTCCCTATTTTCTTACTTTCTCGCTCTCTTCTGTACATCTCGGACAATAAAAGCCTGTATACTTGGTCTCCAAATCCGTGTCTGGTGCAGACTATCATGCCTTAAAAGACTCAACCCCTTTAACCTCCAAACAAACATGCAGTTGTGTGTCTTCTGGGAGCCAGAGAGACTTTACGTGAAACTGCCATCTGCCCGCAGCGCAATTACCTCACACTCTAGTAATCACCCGCACAATGCAAGGACGGCAGGGAAATTCAGGTGAGAAATGCCAGGCAGCAATCAGGCACTGCAATGGGAGAGCGAGGCCATTTTCTTTGATTTGCCTTCAAATGCAGGCGTCAGGCCCTTAATTATAAGCCAAGTGACGGGCCGTGCTGCTGAAAGCCTTATTATTCCAGCGAGCTGCGCTCAAATCAGTTTTGTATCGATGATCCTCAGAGAACAGGGAAAGTGATGGCTCGAGTCTCTGGAAAATAAAGCAGACAGCAAAGTAAAGCAGAGAAAGGAAGAAAGGGGGAGGGGGGGGGCAAGGTGGCTTGACAAAGGGAGAAGGAGCTAGAAAGGCAGTGTCCGACAGAAGAGTGCAGCGAGAATGATTTATGGTTAGGATTGAACACACTAGAGATCCATCATGTTCTTTTACCAAATTCTATATGAAAACCATAACCATAGAGAGTAATGCTTCTTCAACTGACAAGGCATTTACACTGAAAATAAACACCTGGGAAACTACTTCAGAATGTACCGTCGGTTTCCCGACATACAATATGTCATTTGGAACTGCTAACAAAGTCCCACACACTAGTAGTGAACACACCAGTGCAGAACTATAGTTTGAAAGATTCGAGGGTTTTGTAGCACACACATTTTGGAATAAAGTTATGCTAAATTTAAAGAAACAGTCCAATATTTCAAATCCCAAACAATCGCATAGCACAAGAAGCCCGACTTTACACATCAATTGCTAACTAGCCTAAAGAACACACATCAAAATATACACAAACAAAATACATTCAAGGGGCACGTTGGCTTAGTGGTTAGCACGTTCGCCTCACACCGCCAGGGTCCGGGTTTGATTCCCGTCTCGGCCACGTGTGTGTGGAGTTTGCATGTTCTCCCCGTGGCTCAGGGGGTTTTTCTCCGGGTTCTCCGGTTTCCTCCCCGGTCCAAAAACATGCACGGTAGGTTGATTGGCACCTTGGAAAATTGTCCCTAGTGTATGAATGTGTGTGTGCAATGGGTTGGCATTCCATCCAGGGTGTATCCTGCCTTAATGCCCATAGACGCCTGAGATAGGCACAGGCTCCCCGTGACCCGAGGGAAGATCAGATAAAGCGGTAGAAGATGAATGAATGAATGAAAAAAACATACAGTGAAAGAAATCAGCCATGAGATTAGCTTGCCTTTTAGAAAGCTAGATAAAATGATTCACAGGGCTTACTAGCATCTACTATGTAGCCCAGTTTACAGCATAGAATACTGATGGGTCAGAGAAAGGAACCCATATTATTCAATATTATTCTTACTAGCTATGCTAGTTATGCTAGTTACGCTAGCTACGCTAACCATTTCATGTTATGCTGCCAAAGAAACAGTAAACGATCAGAGCTGCAATGCCTAATGGTCAGGGATCAAAGGTGAAGCAGACTGAGCTAGCCAGTTAACAGTTATTAGTCTCTTCTGAAATGCTGAATATCGACAACAAATCATTATATATACATAAACACATATAAATACATATTGTATTGTATACAACGCAAAAGGGAATATTCCCAAACTAAATCGAATGTTAGTATATTTGATTACAGGACATGTTTTTAGACCTAATCTTTAGCATTGCAGGTGTGCTTGAGGTAACAGCATTGATGAACTTATTAGGAGGTGGTAGCTTAGTGGTTATGGCACTGGACTTTGTGTCTGATTCAAATCACAGCCACACCAAAATGCAAAAGCAAGGCCATTAACCTCATAGCCATCAACTCTGTAGCTGCCCAGTTGTATTAATGAGATAAATATTAATGAGATAAATGTAAGTCGCTCTGAGTACGGGAGTCTGGCAAATACGGTAAATGTTAATGTAATCACAATCACTGTGTCTATGTACAATAGGAAGAAAAGGGAACTTGAGAAGAGAACTCCTTCACACACACACACACACACACACACACACACACACACACACACACACACACACACACACACACACACACACACACATATACATACACACACACATATATTAGGCAAAAAAACATTTCAGGCCTGCAGTTATATTAAACGAATCAACAGTATTTATTTTGAACATATCCTATATTAGCATGCCATGCCTTTACATATTCCCTACTTATAGTTGAGGTTCATTCCAATGCTACCAGGTAAAATAATCGCTCAGTTACTGTCTTGCATGAAAGATTCATGGACGCCCAGCACCACGAAAGAGCTTCTCCCTCACTGTGTGTGTTCAGCAAAGCTAGCGTGACAGACCATTCCTGTTGTTCGAGAGACACCCTTTTCTAGTCAGGTTGGGGATTTTTTTTGTCTGTTTCTTGGCAACCATAAATCATAACCACTGGATAAACATGCATAACAAGCGAAACGTGTCATCCTTGGAAACCCATATGCCACAAGCTATAAACAGTGCAGTCAGCTGGGAGCTGTGTTCACTTGGGAGTCTCGCTAGGCAGGACAGAGCTCTGCGTTTTTACACAGATCTGGCGTCTCCTCCGCTCGCAAATGTCACTGTTATGAATAGAAGTGTTCAGCTTTGCTTGAGAGAAATACTTCCATGGCCAAGTTTCAGACTCTGCAGTAATGAAGCATACCACACAACAATATATATCTTCAATATATATCAATCGTTTTATATATATATATATATATATATATATATAGTTATATATATATATATATATATATATATATATATATATATATATATATTGTGTGTGTGTGTGTGTGTGTGTGTGTGTGTGTTATAAATATAATTATAAGACCCTCAATGTCTCAGCATGTTAATCTGCATGTATATGTTAGGATGAACGCATGGTTTGTTTCAACATGGGCCAGTGTGTGATTGCTACTGTGAGGTGTCAGTGCATGTGGTCTGTGTGTGTGTGTGTGTGTGTGTGTGTGTGTGTGTGTGTGTGTGTGTGTGTGTGTGTGTGTGTGTGTGTGTTGGTATATAACTACGTCCTGCTGGTAATGGCCCTGTGATGAGCTCTATTGTTCTGTGTGTGCTTGGCTGGGTCAGGCTGTAGGGAGCCAGATTGCTGCTGCTTCTGCAGCTCCAGCAAGATGCCTCACAGAATATCAATGACCCTGTGTGCAGACATGCCATCTAGTGCCCACCAAAGCCTGCAGGCTGTCTGGCCCTGCAGAGCAGGGCACAGATACACAAGGCACACAACAAGCAGACACAAAGCATTGTTTATACAGCTTGAAAACCCTTGGCCTGCTATTGACTGCAAAGTGTCATTTTCCTTGCACCAATCAGTGCACTCTGAATTTATGATAAAATTTTGTAGTATGTTAAAAGCTTATTTTATGAAGGGTTTAAATAATTGAGATATAAAGTATCATGGATATCCATAAAAACAGCACAGTTGATACATATAATTAGTATTATTTTCTGATTTCTTTATTCAATCATATATTCGATTTAAGAAGTGTTGGAAAAAGAGCATCATTTTAGTTATATTGTATTTAGGTGTTCTTATATGGTTTGTGGTCAGTGAAAGCTGCCTGCCTGCCTGCCTGTAAATTGTAGTTAAATGTGGAAATAATTAATACTGAATGAATGATTATGGTAAATGAATATAGTTTCTGCTACATACGTTATTCCTTTTTTCTTTTCTTTTTCTCAGGGGATTCACAGTTAAACCACTGCTTATAGGTATGGTCAAGGGATGAATTAAATGTGCCAACATAGCTGCATTAAATTATCATTTAAATATTCAGCTAAAATTATATGAATTAAAGAAATCAGGATGGATTAATAAATAAATTACGCTGAAAAAGATACAATAATAATAATAATGATTTTTTGAAAAATGTAAATATTGTGAACATTACTACTAATAAAAGAATAATAATTAATTCATTATTTAATAAATGCACTCCTGTCCAGTAAACTGTTTGGGAACAAATTAGAAACAGGACTATACTCTTCCTACACAAAGATGATTACAGGATGATTAAAATATTTGATAATGTTCTCATTCGGTCTCATTCATTCATCTAAGTTGTGAGCAAAAAAATAAAACAAAATGACTAATATAGATTATCATGTTGATCTGTGCGCTGTGTGTGTTCCAAATAAATGTAAACATTCACTATCAATATATTCTACATGGCTTATGTGACCTTCATTATATTATTTTCTACAAGGTATAGATACCTGATGATTTTCCCCATGGTTTTTAAAACTGAAAAAAAACACACTTTTAATATATGTAAATGTAAATGACTCTAACACACTGACAACCCAGTAGAAAGGGGGAAAAAAGCAGGCGTTATGAAAGGTCGGTGTGAATAAATGAGTAAAACTCTTTTGTTCTCGTATTGCTAAGGTAAAAGCATTAGGGACTCCCTGGTGTGAGCAGATACATTTGTCCCACCTAAGAGAAAATGAAGGGATATCTGGATGAGGTGACTGGTTTTTAAATCTGCTCCGAATGTATGGCATTTTGAAATGTTTATAAAAATAGATGAGGTCTGTTTTGAGCAACTGTACTTGTTTAAGAAAGCAATCAGGGGGTTTTTCTCTGGGTTCTCCAGTTTCCCCCCCCGGTCCAAAAACATGCACGGTAGGTTGATTGGCACCTTGGAAAATTGTCCCTAGTGTGTGAGTGTGTGTGTGTGTGTGCGCCCTGCGATGGGTTGGCATTCCATCCAGGGTGTATCCTGCCTTAATGCCCAGAGACTCCTGAGATAGGCACAGACTCCCCGTGACTCAAGGGAAGATCGGATAAAGCGGTAGAAGATGAAGATGAATACATAAGGAAATATATGGCAAATTGCATATATAAACAGTGAAAAAGTGGAGGTAATACAGTGAGAGTAAATGAGCAGTGATAAGTATATGCAATATGTAGAGTATATGATGATTTGCATATGTAAAGAGTGTAACTGTATATACACAGGGGGAGGTAATATAGTGAGTTTATAACAAATAACTACAAAGAAAGAGCTACACAAAGATACACTGGAGCAGATTTTGGTCATATGGTATTTCAGGCTAAATGTATATACTGTACTGGTTCTCATTGTGTAGAAGAGATATGCTATTTGGACAAAGGAAACCATCTTCACATTAATTGACACTCATTTGTTGTTATAATCCTAAAACCTTCACTCTTTAAGGAAGAGATTCCACTAGATTTAACTTGGGTTTCATGGTGCCAGTGAAGGGTAAATGTAAGGCTACCAAATATAAAGACCTGTATAATTGGTCCCAATATTCAATATTCAAAAAGGTCCCAATACTTTTGAGCACCGGGTTCATATTCATAAAACAGTTGTTAGGTGAGTTATTTGTTTTGCACCCAATTTTGATCATTTAAAAGTTAGTAATGATCAAAAGTATAGATACATGCAGGTAGTTATGGAAACTCCAAATACGATGTATGTACATTTGAACTGAACATATAAATAAATAATTATTTTATATAAACTTAAAGGGGCAGTCTAATGCTATTTCTTGCATTTTGTATTCCGATGATTCTCATGCTAAACCTGAGGTAAGTTTCAAAAGCTGATTTGGATGTATGTTGAAGTATTTTTGTGCGG
Source organism: Kryptopterus vitreolus (assembly GCA_030449085.1). Lineage (NCBI taxonomy): Eukaryota > Metazoa > Chordata > Actinopteri > Siluriformes > Siluridae > Kryptopterus > Kryptopterus vitreolus. The sequence goes on from JACRUU010000012.1 coordinate 21,192,380, forward strand.
AAATCACTCCTTTCAGGATTTTTTAATTATTATATTATTATTTAATATATATTTTTATTTTATTATTTTTTTTATATATTTTTTTTTATTTGCCCATGGTTGAAGGGTGGGATTCCTTACATGGACACTGGAATAGCTTGTGTACACAGCTATGAGACAGCACACCCATCACCATGCTTCATGTTGAGTTTCAGATTTGGAATGCTATTCTGGACTGTATATGCACAGCTGGATCTGACTGTTAGCCGTAGCTCATTTACAGCTATATAGTTTTGGTTGCTGTTTCATTTATAGCATTGTTGCAAACGGTTGCTACCCGAAAGCTGTTTCTTTAGCTCCGCCTCCAGGAGGTCGACAGGTTTTCGGAGGGAAGTGTGAAGCTGTAGGTTTCTTTTAGAAATCTGATCAAATGAAAGGCTGTTTGGAGATATTAAGGTTGCAGTACTACTCTATACAGAAGGTACTCAAGATTAATATGCGATGGAGCCAAAATCTAGTTAATCTATTCCGTTAAACATCAGATACAATCGATGGAAACAAATAAACACATGGAAACCAAAGAAAAATATGGCAAAATGTTTGTATTACTATGAATGAAATCAGACTGAGTACATTTTAGTACTGTTGTGAAACTGCTGTGGGGGCACGGTGGCTTAGTGGTTAGCACATTCGCCTCACACCGCCAGGGTCCGGGTTCGATTCCCCTTCTTGACCATGTGTGTGTGTGGAGTTTGCATGTTCTCCCCGGGTTCTCCGGTTTCCTCCCGGTCCAAAAACATGCACAGTAGGTTGATTGGCACCTTGGAAAATTGCCCCTAGTGTATGAATGAATGTGTGTGTGTGTGTGCCCTGTGATGGTTTGGCATTCCATCCAGGGTATATCCTGCCTTAATGCCCATAGACGCCTGCAATAGGCACAGGCTCCCCGTGACCCGAGGGAAGATCGGATAAAGCGGTAGAAGATGAATGAATGAATGAAACTGCTGTTGTATTGTCTTAACCAAGACGCTTTTAATAACGGACCGGTCCAAGACAAATACCTGTTAAGCAACTATTCAAAATCAGCACAGCTAAATGAAAATAACTCTCCCTATCCTGATTCACATTTCCAAAGGGAGACAATACCTATAGCCCTGCATTAGTTTTTAATTGTGGTTATTATTGTGCTTGATATGTTAATATCAGTGTTTGAAAGGTTACTTTGGAAATGTAATAGATTACAAATGACCCTATTCAAAATGTAATTAGTGTAAGTAGTGTAACCTTTCAACAAGTAAAGTAACTGATAGCGTTTGATTACATTCATTTGTCCACTAGGTGGCACTTTAAGTTAACATTCTAAGAAAAAAAGTTTCAAATCCTCGAAATAAAACAGGTTCTATTTATTTAAATGAAACTGCAGCAGATCGTCATCATTTAAATTAAAATCAAGTTTCAGATAAAAATCATTCTGTAGACTAAAGCACTGATTTTACAGGAAATTGTGAAGATTTAACCCTATTTGTAATCTGTAACATTTTCATAAGTAACTGTAATTCAATTCTACATTTCTTCTCAGTAACTGTAACAAATTACTGTTACAATTATTTTCTAATTTAATTACGTAATGAGGGGCACGGTGGCGTAGTGGTTAGCACGTTCGCCTCACACCGCCAGGGTCCGGGTTCCATTCCCGTCTCGACCAAGTGTGTGTGGAGTTTGCATGTTCTCCCCGTGCCTCAGGGTTTTTTTCTCCGGGTTCTCTGGTTTCCCCCCCGGTCCAAAAACATGCACGGTAGGTTGATTGGCACCTTGGAAAATTGTCCCTAGTGTGTGAATGTGTGTGTGTGTGCCCTGCGATGGGTTGGCATTCCATCCAGGGTGTATCCTGCCTTAATGCCCATAGACGCCTGAGATAGGCACAGGCTCCCCGTGACCCGAGAAGATCGGATATAGCGGTAGAAGATGAATGAATGAATGAATTACGTAATGGCGTTACAAGTAAATAGTTACTCCCCAGCACAGGGGACACAGTTGCTGTATAATTACTAAAGATCACGATTTAACTGAAAGTCAAGCATATTTTATATTATATGTATGAACATATATTGTTCATATTGGATTGGATTTATTCATGTAAAAAAATGGAATAAAAACTCTGGTATGAAATGATTTTCCCTTGTGTGGTTAAAAACACACAAAAGAAAGGAAGATCCATTTATCATGCGCAAATGTTTGTTTTTGTTTGTCTCTTTTGCTTGGTCTCATAGTTTTTTTTTGCATTTGTTTCAGTCTGCTTTATTTTGCTTTTTCATTTTGTTTAACAGAATTTGGTTTTTTGCATCTATTGTACTGCGATCTATTAAATGTTTGTTTTTGCCTGTATACATTTTTTTTCCTGTCCCTTTTTTCTTTTTTGCTTTTCGTCTCAAGAATGATTTTATTTGTCACAGATTTAGATTCATGCGTAAATGTGAAATAAACAGTTTCTAAACGGTCTCTTACTGCATATACAGCACATCAGGGTTTTTTTTTTCAGTGCTGTGCAGTAGCACATGTACCTTTGGTGCAATTGCTAAAACGCCACTTAAAAATGAGACGGAATAAAGCATTTACAAGACTTAAGTGCACCTCCTGCGGTCAATAAAAAAAAAAAAAAAAAAAAAAAAACCTCACTGAGCGCAGAAATCTGTGAAGGTGTTAAACACAGGCTGGCATCTAAAGAGGTGTGATGGTAGAACAGCATCGGTTTGGGCTCATAAACAGACTGAGCATCTCAGACAGATGGGCATCATGCCTATTTTCCGAGTAAGTGAATTAGATGGGCATCAAGCCCACCTGCGAGCACCGGAGACAAACAAAGACACATATGTGACAGTCTTATATTTGGCTAATGCTCCAGTCTATGGGGGGTTTTAATTCTACAGGACGTAGAATGGATGCAACCCTAAATGCGAGCATTTATAATTTTCATGTTTTGAAAAATGCACAGCCATAAAATGGGGAAGGATAATACAATAATCACGTATTTGCAAGTCCAGGCACCATCAGTAGCTCACAGTAAGAGCACGAGTAAGCCTGTTGAAAAGCATCATTAGCTGGGATTAAATCTCTTGCTTGCTGTTCTGCATAGGATTTTTGGTCATGTGGTCTACAGTTCATTTGCATATGTGTGTGTGTGTGTGTGTGTGTGTGTGTGTGTATGTGTGTGTGTGTGCGCGACTGGGCTCAGGTGGGAAGCAGACTCTTGAGGAAGTGAGCAGATGGAGATATGAAGAAGTCCCGTGCCCCGCAGCAAAGCTTCCTACACACAAGACCACACACACTAAAACACATGTCTGTCTCCAAACTCCCGCATATATGTGCATATAAATAAATACGTACATACGTACAGTTTTACATTCAGAAATATGTGTGCGCACGTCTCCTTAAACTCAGCACGTATACACGGTAGACTGCATGTACTGGCTCAGAAATCACATTTCTCCTCATCATATCATGTTATACAATTATAGCCATATGTCTCTTAATGAAAATCATCAAAACCAGCTGTGTGCATGTAAAATCTCTCTCTCTCATCTCTCTCTCTTTCTCTCTCTGTTCCGCTCTCACTCTCTGTATCCTGCTGTTATTCCTAAAGGTGGAACTGCAGACAGGATACCATTTCCTTGACAAACACACACACACACACACACACACACACACACACACACCCAGACTCCCAAGCGTTTGAAACTACAGACACACTCTCCTCCTTTCCATTGGTTGTGGCCGTCTGCTCGAATTATCTCACGTGACTCATGTCTCCTCGAGTTACCCCACGTCTCCAAGACATCTCCACATGTCTCCACATATCTCCTAGCATCTCTTCACGTCCCCTTATATTTGCAAACGTTTCTGCCCGTCCCGTCGCATCGCCACGCCTGTCGCATCTCCTGATGGTTCCACATATCTCCGCACCTCTCCTTACATCTCCACATATCTACTTCATATCTTCTGCATTCGTCTCTATATGTCCCCACACATCTCTTACAGGTTTTTATATTGTATATTTCCACATGTCTGCACATCAACTTATGACTGTACCAGTGTCTACATATCTCCACACAGATGTCTTTTAGGAAAGCTCTGACAGAATATCATTCATTCATTCATTCATCTTCTACCGCTATATCTGATCTTCCCTCGGGTCACGGGGAGTCTGTGCCTATCTCAGGCGTCTATGGGCATTAAGGCAGGATACACCCTGGATGGAATGCCAACCCATCGCAGTGCACACACACTCACATTCACACACAAATTCATACACTAGGGACAATTTTCCATGTTGCCAATCAACCTACCGTGCATGTTTTTGGACCGGGGGGAAACCGGAGAACCTGTAGAAAAACCCCCTGAGGCACCCGGAGAACATCCAAACTCCACATACACATGGCCTGAGACGGGAATCGAACCTGGACCCTGGCGGTGTGAGGCGAACGTGCTAACCACTAAACCACCGTGCCCTCCGACAGAATATCGACACAGTAAAATATGTTCTGTATATTTTTAAAAACAAGATGCTCACAAGGGATAGTTCTATGTTATTACGATTTATAGACTGAAAACTTGGCACTGCATGTGCTAGAGACCATTCAGAGGTTGGAGGACTGTTCAGGAGTCGAGTACAACTCTATTTGGCAATTTTTTTTTTTTTTGTTTTTTTTTTTTTTTTTTTTTTTTTTTTTTTTTTTTTTTTTTATGAATGAAACTTCTCTCTAGCAGGACGGCTTTTATTTTGCATTATCGTCTGTGTGTCAGGGTTGACTTGTAGACCGCACCTACTTTTTTTCTGGGTTCTGATTGGACAGCTGTTATATATTCTGGATGACTCGGGTGTTCTGAATGTCCAATTCATCTGCACTCCTCACCTCTCCAGGACACTTGCAGTTCACAGTTTTGCCACTCTTGCTTGCCCAAGTGTCTGGAGCAGAGCCTCTAGCCAAGTAAACAGCCCACGGAATGGCCACGATGCACCATCAAAACAGCTTCAGCCTCAATTACACCTCATCTCAATCATCCCCTCTTCCACTCTCTCTCTCTCTCTCTCTCTCTCTCTCACTCACACACACACACACACACACACAAACACACACATGCCCTTGGAGCTTTCATGCAGGCTGAATGGAGTGTCATGGTGCTGCTGCTTTGTGCCTAGGCTTCTATTATTGTTTCTATTACCAGTTTTGTTATCATACAGTTAAAGATATCCCCCATCAACCCATCTTCCCCTTCACGCTTCCTGTCCCATTTTCCACTCCCTGAGAAAAATCTTCAGCATGGAAAATGCAGCTCCCTTTTCCCAACCTAGTTCTGATTCTATTTTCTGTCTTGTTTTGTTTTTTTTGTGTGTGTGTGTGTGTGTGTGTGTGTTTTTTTTCCACCAACCTTGGCAAAATACAGGGTAAATTTCACATGTCGTCATAGACAAACAAGCCTCCCTCAATTATGTACTGAAGTCAAGTGTTTTAATTGCAATGGCTTCAAAAAAAAATCTGCCAGGTTTTTTTTTGTGCCGTACTGAAAGAAGCAGGTAAACTCACATACAGATCGTCTATAATGAGCCATACTGTAGGGTTTATCGAATTATGTATAATCGTGCGTAATGTGTGAAAAGAAATGGGGGGGGGGACAACAAAAAAAAAATACTGTGTGGAAATAATGAAGGAGAATCCGAGCGGCTGAGCTAGCATGAACTGGTTCTGAGGCAATAAGCATAGCGTGAATTCTGTGTTTTGATTTCTGCATAGATCACATATGAGAGCAGACGCTCCTCTGGGGTCACTAGTTATTATGTATAAATCCTGTGGTAATCACTGGCAGCGGTAATTTTCCAAAAGTACAATGACCCTGTAAGGAAAAAAAAAAAAAAAAAAAGAAATCTCATGGCTGTGGTGTTTACTCTCCCACTCCTGCATGGAGATAAAACAGAGCCACATCCCTCAATAATCCCTTCAGAGGATCCTCTTTGCTCATTAAGCCTGCCTTTGAAAATGTGGAAGCTCGCTCATATTCAGTGTCAAACCCACTGTCTGCTTCAGCTATTAAAGATGCAATCTGTGTTGCTCTTTGTTTGCTCGCCTGTTTCTCTCTCTCTCTTTTTCCTTTGTCCAAATGTAGAGGTGGGTTGCCATGCTTTGAAAAAAAAGAAGAAAAAAAATGTCGCTTCTCATCAGACGGGGCGCCTGTGCGTGGCCCAAATTAGTATGCGTACCCAGGGTATGCCCTTTGAACTGTTAGATGCCTGGGAGGCAGAATAGCAAAAAAAACAAAAATAAGTAAATCAAAAAACCGGGGTCTGGCATTCCCTTCAATCATGCCACGGAGTGCCAGTCGCACTTTAGCAGGGAAGGAGTTAATTGTCGTATACGCACATCTGTCTCGCTCTTTGTTTTCTCTTCCAGTAATGGTTCGAGCAAGCCGCAATTATGAGACTCCAACAGACGACCAGAGAATATGAGTCGAGCAGATTGGTGCCAAGGTTTTGAGTTTGTGCCAGCTCACCCTTAGGGTAAATAGGGCATCGGGGGCAGGAGGCTGGCACCAATCAGGCGACATAAATCCCCTCCACCAGAGACAAAGGCAACACGAGGGAGTCCTCATCAGTCTTTGTTTATGGGGTTAGCGTCATCTGGCAGGGCCATCTACAGCAAAGAAGGATCGCGCCGCGAGACGAGTCCAAGATTTTTTTTTTTTTTTATTTATTTATTTTGCCGAGGGAATAAAACTGGTCATGGAAGGTGAGCAATACGCACATTCTATTATGAAATAGTTTGTCTCGTGATTCAATTCAGTCCAAAACTACTACCAGTGCAGTCTAAGATTAGACTGAAACCGTGTACCAATTGAGCAGTGACTCAGTGGAGCTGTCCAAGGTCCTTAAATCACTATTAACTATTTTGCGGTTGAAGATTCCAAGGACTCCTTTAGTTCTGGAGTCGCTCCAACGCCATGGCATGAAGGTAATCTTATTTCGAGCATTCATCTGTTCATTGGGTACAAATAAACAGTGATCACGCTCATAGTACTCTGTGGCTTACAGATCAAGAGTCCCTGAACCAACACGGATACCATTCGCGGAGGCATGAGATGAGAAATTCAAAACTAATATCCCAGTAACAATAAAAAAATCATCTTTCAAATTAGGTTGACATGGAAATATTGACATTCCAGTCTCTAAAAAAAGCTTCACTTTTGAGCAGTCTGTGTGTATCTATTACCTACTAACGTTATTGCCAGTTATCTTTACATTATAATAAGTGAAATAATTTACGGTATACTTACAGACCAAAAGTCCCCTTATTTGGCTTTCTGGTTAATTTGTACACTAGGTAAGAGTATAACAGTGTATAAAAGTAACCACTCTAGCAACAAAACAGGTGACATCATACTACACATACTTTTAGGCACCACAATATCTGATTTGGACCCAGTCTGCCCAAAAAATGTTGCCTGTCTAGAAAGCTGCCTATAAACTGTAATACACTGTTCTTCTTTTCTAGCATCCAAATGAAATCCCACACATGTGTAAGATCCCAGCACCTGCTATAGCGGCAAAACAAATAAGTACCACCGAAGCCAAGTGTTCCACCACAATACAGTATGAGGCATTGCGGCAGAGTCTCTGTTTTATCCAATAATAATCGCACAGACAGCTAGTGGCGAGAACACATCGTTGTCATTCAGCGAGGATGGACGGCATCCATGGATGCTCGCTTTCCTTCTCTTCTTCCATTCTGAATGAGCGACAGATGATTGTGGCTTGCCATCACAGTCGTTTTAATCAGTCTTTTCACACTTCATCAGGAATTCATTGCTCGCCTTTAAAAACATTGTTTCTGTCTATTATCAGCAGAGAACATAACGCTTCATTATACATGCAGAGCAGCTCTGCTTATTCATGTGAGTCTGGATGAGATGGTAAGGACTTGAAGCTTGGGCACACACACACACACACACACACACACCACACACACGCAAACACCCTCAGACACAATCACACATGCAGTCTCACACAGCATCACATACAAACATGTTTAGAAATTCTGCCACAGCGCGGCAAAAATAATCTTTTCATTAAAGATAACACCCATCCGAACTTAAATCAGGTAAATACAAAACAAAACAATATATATATATATTATATATATATATATATATATATATATATATATATATATATATATATATAGATATATATATATATATATCACTTTTTTAAAGGGAGGGGAAATAATGATAATAAACCAGCATTTTCATACAAGCTAAATAATACAATTTTGTTGCTTCAGGACTCACAGCATTGTAATACTTAGTATATATTAATTTTATTGCAGTCATATTCACACCAGAATGATTTAAAAAAACAGTATTTGAATGTTATATTTACTTTTAATGCTTCTGAAGATTTATGAAAATGTTTACGACACGGGGAAGCACGTAAACTTGGGTTGTGCATTTATATACATAGGACTGTAACACACAATGTTGAAACATAACATTACACACCTTAATGTGCTTTTTTAAAGCATTTTTGCTGTATGAATGTGTTGTATGCTGTCCTAATTCACAAGCAGAGCCCATGGAGATGGAGGCATCAAGAGGTCAGTGCAGAGGCCAGACTTTGAATCATACAGACAGAGAGAGAGAGAGAGAGAGAGAGAGAGAGTGTATGTATGTGTGTGTGTGTGTGTGTGTGTGTGTGTGTGTGTGTGTGTGTGTCATTTAGTATCAGCTCCTGACAGACACACTCTGTGTGACAGGTGTGGCCCTGCAGTCACGCAAGCCATGCAGGGTAAAGTGGAGCAACACAGCACCACGCACATGATTGACACTTACAGCCAGCCAACACCAGCAGTACCAGAGGGTGGAACCACATCCTCTACTGCCTCCACCACCGCAGTGTCACAGCAGGAGCGGTCAGCCATAAAATGCATTTGTACAGGATGGGTAGTCAACAAAATGCCTCCCTACAACAAGATTGTGGTCTAATCAAGGCCAAAATGCATAGTCTACTGCCAATGATTGAAAAGACTTGATCATTTAGGACATTATTATCTAGTCCTATTTAATGGTGCGCAAAAGGTGGATCATATTTCATAGCAAAGTCTCAAGACCGGGAGAAGTAAGGGGCGGTAAAGTAGTAAGAAAATATCTCAGGACAGTGTGTGCTGATGTATTTTGTCGCCATACGAATATTGTATTATCTTGAATCTCGGTATGGAATCTTTAATGCTGAGAACTATTTTCCTACTTTAGAAATCATTTTGATATAAACATCCTATTTAATGAATTGATTGTAACATTTGTGAAAGGAGTCTCCAGTCCCAGGGCTGTGTTGTTCTGTTTTTTAACCCCCCCCCCCGATTTCAGAGCCGAGATCTCTTTCAACATGAATCTCTAGCATCAAGTAGAAATCGCATCTGATGGCAGCTGCTATAAAGTAAGCGATAACAGGAACTCATTTTTCTTGCAGGCACTTCATAACTCTAACATGACACATTGTTCATTAACAAATTAGGAATGTAGAGAAATAAAGAAACGGGCACGGTGGCTTAGTGGTTAGCACGTTCGCCTCACACCGCCAGGGCCCGGGTTCGATTCCCGTCTCGGCCTTGTGTGTGTGTGGAGTTTGCATGTTCTCCCCGTGCCTCAGGAGTTTTTTCTCTGGGTTCTCCGGTTTCCTCCCCGGCCCAAAAATAGGCACGGTAGGTTGATTGTCACCATGGAAAAATTGTCCCTAGTGTGTGAATGTGTGTGTGTGTGTGTGTGTGTGTGTGTCCTGCGATAGGTTGGCATTCCATCCTAGGGTGTATCCTGCCTTAATGCCCATAGACGCCTGAGATAGGCACAGACTCCCCGTGACCCGAGGGAAGATCGGATAAAGCGGTAGATGAATGAATGAAATAAAGAAATGATCCTGGAGCTAAATACATATTAAACTTGGTCCATAAAGGGAGGCGTCTTTCCTGCTCAGCCCTTTAGTGTCCCTCTGTCTGTATATATCTGCTCATCTCCTGCACGTTCTTTTACTTCTTCAACATCTTCATGTACGGGTTCATCTTTATCTGTCTCATCGTCTGACAGGGTTCAAATCGGAATCAACCTCAACTATTGCATAAAGTTGTCTTTCTGCTGGTAACATTGAAGTCATTGTGGTCCTGGTGTCCAAGATTAAATATTTTAAACATGAACATTTACACTGTATTCGGGACGAAATGTACTAATCCTGACCCTTCAATGAACAACAACGAAGAAAATAAATACAAATAATAATAATAAATATTATTATTATTATTATTATTATTATTATTATTATTATAATTATTATAAACAAGGCAAGATAAAACAAATAAATTAATTAATAACGCGTCAATGCAAATCTACGTTAACGGCGCCAATTTTATTAACGCACGATTAACTATATTACTATATGAGTGATGAATAAATGAAGGTTTCCAGATCATTTCAGCATTCACCTTTCCACAGCCGCGCTTACCGCTTGTAATGTTAGGATGGAATATAAAGCAGGATATAGATGTGCTTTATTACCAAAAAACACCCAGTAAAGTGCATCCACTCACGATTCCTAAATTTCCCCAAATCCCGCCTACTATCTGCGCATTCACAACATATATGAGCACCTCATTATACTACTGTATATTGTTATATGGAACCTAAACGTATCACCAGCAACCAAAACCAGAACATAATTCTTAAAGGAGCCACGTACCATATTTAAAACCACCACTAAAAAAAATAGACGTAGAAATTAATAAGAAACATATTCATGAACAAGAAATCATCCAATGAGGAAGAATGAAGTAAACATAAAATAATTCGTCGTTTTATTCAGAAAAGAGATTTTGAATCAACTTTATATATTTATAACGTCTGTCGCAATTAGTTAGAGTATTAAAAACATGAAAAGTATTAATACATGGTACATTGAGAACATCCAATTAATGAGTTAACTCGTAGCACTCGTCGTAGTTAACTCATGCGATTAATCGCGATGAAATATTTTAATCTACTGGCAGGCAATAAAATAAAGAGATCAATAAACAAATTAATTCATTATAACCAGCATTAAAAAAAAACGCACACATTTTATTAAGGTTATTTTTATTCAGCTTTATTTTTGCTTAGGTTTTTATTTATTTATTCATTTGAATTGTTTTGTTTTTTTATTTGTAAATTCATGAATAATTTGTTGTTGACTGGACAGAATAGCTTGGAAAAGTCTAAAGACGTGTATGACGAGGAAAATTAGCCAAAATACTGGTATCATATGTGACTTCAGGTCATGATGAAATAGATTCATGGGTAACAGTAAATAGGTTTCCCATCATTGCACGACCACTTGTGTTTTACCCCATGGATATCATTCGTAAGTCTTATGTTGTTTTATCTTCACAAAGTTACAAAGTTTGATAAATGGGGCTAATAAACAAATCTTCAGTTCTGGCTATGATTACATAAAATGTCTCCCCTCTGCAGCTTGTTATATCTGATATATATCAGTTAGCACGATCCCTCTGTCGCCGCTTTTTCATGTTATTCATGTTGATGTAGTGGTTGATCATGACTACACAGCACACATTTCAAGGTTAAAACGATCCAGTCGGTGCCCCCGTCAAACCTATTACACCAACACCTGAGACCAGAGGACCGGTGGGGTGTCTCACCACAATCCTGACTACAGAGCAACTAAAACCTGCAATCACAAACAGCTTTAAGGGGTAGTGTTACTGCTATTAGTGCAGCGAAATACAAAGAAACAAGGGGATTTGTGAAGTTTTGCCGAAGCGCCGTTTGCTGAACACAGCGAAATATGAAATATTCATTAAAAACATCTATACATTTCTACGTGGCGCAGAAAACATCGAAAGATCCGGGGCTTTAATGGGATATAAACCTGCGAGGGCTCCCATTTGCTCCGAAGGAACCTCCACATTATTCAAAACTCACAGCACCCACTGCCTAACACATCTGGCTTTGCATTTCTGCAAACATATGCCAAGCAGTAATGAGCTCTAAAACGCCAGCATTACTTATAATGTCAAAACTATACAAATGGGAGATTCTGTGTTTTGTCTTTACACCGAGTCTGGCTTCCTTACCCCCGAAAAATTTAGTGTGTCAACAATTATTCCGTACTCAATTCTCTCCTTGCACAATTAACCACCTATTCGTGTTTGCACCGCTGCCTTTTTTTTTTCTTTTTCCCCCCATAAAACTCCTAACACAGGGTGCAATTTCTCAACACTCGGCTCAGGCGGCGGAATGATTAGTGTCGCCACGCTTTGCTGTACCGAGCTATTTTGGAACAGAAAACGATGGGCAGCGCTAAAATAACTGGGTCAGAGCCGAGCGGGAGAGCACCTTTAGCTAGGTTTGGGCAGAAGGATACGGAGAGAGCGGACCAAACGCTGAGCGGAGATCGGAGCGAATTACACAAAATGGCTGAAAGTTTCATAAATAGTACAGAGAGCTACTTTCATGCCATGTGAATGTGTACTTTCTTGTTGTTGTTGTTGTTTGGAGGTGGTGTTACATAAAAAAAATAAATAAAAAATTTGGAGGGGGGGTGGGGGGCTACAGGGCAAACAAAAGGGCTGACTGAGTAGAGGTGGAGTGTGCACTGGGAGTGTGATGGAGGACAGCGGTAGCTCCTGTAAGTAGGGCAATTCCGGCCTGCACCTGGCGGGCTCACCCTCCTCCTGCAAAAACCGCTGACGCCGCACCCTCGGCTCGCTATTCCGTCTCCGCGCCTCTCGCTCTGTCTGCTCCGGGCTTATTTTGGTACTTGATATTTGCTTTGTATGAATGCCCTGTGTGTATATATAAGATTACTTCCTCTGTGCGAGTAATTGTGTTACCGTATGATATCTTTTATGCAATCTGCCATCTACCCCAGACACAAGATAGTGTTTGCGGGAGCCTGTCAAGAGCGCACAGGCACAAGCACGGTGCAGCGGGTGCAAACGACTGGGTTGTTTTTTTTTTTGTTTTTTTTTTGTTTTGATTGTTGTGTATTTCTGCACTCAGGTCGACAGTCGGGAGAGCTGACTCAGTGAGAGAGGGCAGAACATGAGCCCTTCGCTGCCCTGGAGGGAAGCGATAAACTGATTCATTAGCTGGCTTTATGACAGAGCACCTGCTTACACCTTTCTGTCTGGACACTGCAGGTCTCTTGGGCCGCCTGAGATGAATGTACAAACACACATACACACACACACACTCTCCATGCATGCACTTCGATTGTCTAATTAGGCAAAGGTTTGACTCGGGTTGTTCTCGCGCAATAGTAACACACCGGGTCGTCAAATTTCCGAGATATTCAAGGGACTAATTTGTGCCTTTTGGGGATGTTTCTTCTTTGCTCCGAACCCTCGGATTGATGCTGGGCGATTGCGGTCACCCAGGTGGCAAATGAGTCGCTTCAATAAAATGTCAAAAAAAAAAACGCAGCTGACAGGCAAATGAAAAAGAACAGAAATGAATCGATATCTAAAAGTAATCCGGCTCGCACCCGGCCGCTCGTTTTCCCCTGCAACAACAACAACAACAACAACAACAACAAAAAGTTCTGACGCGGTGAAAAGACGTGCAATCAACAATCAATGCGCCCGACTCATTGTTGTCTGAAATATGTCAGCGGTTGGAAAGTTTCATTCATTCAAATGTTCTGCGTTAGATCCGAACGGAAACCGCGATTGGACGCAAAACAACATAGCCTCCAAAGTACAGAGATTTTTATATGTTTATTTTTTATATATTTTTTTACAATAAAACTATCCGCAAACACCTGCAATTGTCTCGATCTCTTTAAGACCCAACGTAACTGCACATACAAATCAATCCAGACAGCCAGCATCACGTCTGACTGCTTTGATTTTTTTTTTTTTTTTTGTAAGCGTTTATTGTATTCGGGTTTATGGTTTGCAGCACTTCTGCTTTCACGTAATTTAAGTATAGATTTCTTCTTGTGCAAAAAAAAGATAAATAAATAAATCCAACATCTTGTTCAAAGTGAAGTGAATTTTCTCTTTGTGGAAACTGCATCCGGTGGCCTCGTGTCCAGGCTCCCCGTCCGTGGTGTCACTTGCCATCATCGCTTATCCTTTAGGCACTGAAGTCTTCTGACAATATAGCAGGAATGTGACCGGAACATTTTACACTGATTTAAACAGACAAATCGGATTTAAAGAGCAGGCATAAATAAGAGACACGCGCCCTAACCAATGTGCCTGATGAATAATGGATGTGTGTTTTGTAATCATTTTCCAATATTGCACTGCTTTCCTCGGCTCGGCTCGGCTCGGGGCTCGGGATTATTTTTGCCTCCGCTTCACTTTGTATCTCCCTCGCTCGAGCTTTTTCTTCCATGCCGAGACACGTACCACAAATGTCATCGACACCGAAAACGAGGAGGGTTTAAAAAATAAATAAATAAATAAATACATTCAGCTGGGACTCTCAAATGAGAATTTCGAAAAGAATTCTGTGATGTCTTTATGGCTTTCACGAATAGCTTCTTACCCTCTGGAGGGTGTGGATGGATGGATTAGGGGGGGGTAGGGGGGGGGGAGGGAGAGAAATAAATGAGTGTAGAGTTAATATAATAGACAAGTCTGTTTCAGCAATTGTAGATGAAGATGGCGGTGCCAGTGTCTGAGCTGAGTGCTAATGACAGATGTCAGTACGTGTGAGGCTGGCAGGAGAGAAGCCGATGGCTGCGCGCCATGCTCGTGATGTGGTGATAATAGGGGCTGCAGATCACATGACTTTTGTTTTGTTTTGTTTTTTTAACCAGGGTTGTGTGCTCCCAGCTTGCGATAACAAGTATGGATGTGAAAAATCCTCTGTACAGAAACACAGTTTGACATGCTGGCTAAAATAGATCAGCGATCGTTCTGTCTATAAGACCTTCCATCCATTAGAGAAACCACACCTACATTCTGACACTCGCGCCTTTTTTCACACGTGATCACAAGTGGTTAAATGTGTAGTTCAATATGGTTCACACTTAACAAGTCATGGGAAAATCCCAAGTGAAAAAATACACATTTTGCTCTACGTCTAGAAAAGAATAAATAAAATTAATTGAATTGAATTTTCATACACGCACACACACAACACACCACACACACAAACACACACACACACACACACACACACACACATCACACAACACACACACACAACCACACACACACACACAACACACACACATATGTTTGTATCTGGCTATAAACAACAATGTACATTAAAAAGCCATAAATAAATGTCAAAAAATCACAAAAAAACAGATGGAAATGTTATTTTTGAACACACACACACACACACACACACACACACACACACACACACACACACACACACACACACACACACACATGTTTGAATGTGGCTATAAACAACAATGTACATAAAAAAGCCATAAATAAGGTAGAAATAACACAAAACAAAAGATGTAAAGTTATTATTGATCTATAATGAAGAAAAAACACACACACACACACACAAACACACACACACATTTGAATGTGACTATATGTACATAAAATCGCCATAAATAAGGTGAAAAAAAATAAAAAAAAAAAAAAAAAAAAAAATCACAAAACAACAAATGGAAATGTTATTATTGAACGGTAATGAAGAAAAAACATACACACAAACACACACACACACACACAACACACACACACACACACACGCACACAAACACATGCACACAAATGTTTGAATGTGACTATAAACAATAATGTACATAAAATCGTCATAAATAAAGTGAAAAAAATCACAAAACAACAAATGGAAATGTTATTATTGACCTGTAATGAAGAAAAAACATACACACACACACACACAACACACACACACACACACACACACACACACACACACACATATTTGAATGTGATTACAAGAAACTATGTACAAAAATCCCCTTTAAAAAAGTCACAAAACAACAAATGGAAATGTTATTATTGACCTGTAATGAAGAAAAAACATACATACACACACACATACACACACTTGAAAATATCAATATAGTTGATATAATGTGTAAATAATGACAAACAGTGTAAATTGTGTATGAATACAAATAAATCAAATATTAGCAATATGTAATAATAAATAAATGAAAAAGAAAACAAAATATGAACAAAGGGGAAAACATGTCGAAAGATCACCGATTAATTTATGTAAACATGTGAAAGAAAAGATGTGCCAATGAATCTATTAATTACAAAAATGTACTAAAAAAAAAAAAAAAAAAAAAAAAAAACACACCTACAACACAATCACCGGTAAAGTCGACACTCTTTAGCATGGGTAGCAGCATATGTAATGAAATGAAAGATCAGCATCGTCACTGAGGAGAAAGAAGGTTTTACTTATGTAAAGGTGTAAAGACTCGGATCATGTTTGACGTTTTGGGGATCGCAAACAAGTACATGACTTGATTTACACTTCATCACTTTTGTTATCGCACGGCCGCAGATCGGATGAAAATCCCTCTGTTTCCCGGCACTGTGTGATTGAGAATGTAGTGACGACCAACACAGGTAAGCCTTGTGTATGTGTGTGTGTGTGCACGGAATGCCTGTGGGGGCTTGTTATGGCACAAGGTGAGAGCGGGTATTAATCAGCCTCCTCTCCGCTCTCTGCACTTCCTATTATAGCCCCGCGCCCAAGTCCAGATTGATTTTTAATTGTCCATGCCGTGTGGATATACATCATGTTTTTTCCCTCCGCCGAGTGGCAGCAAGTCGACGGCTCTCTTTTGTTGAGGAAGAACAAATAGAGGAGAGGGTTTTAAGGGTGTGCACGGAATGCACGGACTCAATCACTCATCTGGCCTTCACGCTTGGAAACCGATAAGTATCAGCGCCTGAGCTCGGATAACCCCCCCCCTCCCTCCCACCGGAACAGTAAATATTGACACTCCATCATTTGAGTATGAGGATTGAACCTCCCTTATTTCCAGCCTTTCACAGATTTAATGACTTGAAGCTACCGTGTTTTCGGCATCCGGAATATATATATATATATATATATATATATATATATATATATATATATATATATATATATATATATATATATATATATATAATAAAACCCTCTTGTTATTTAATATTGCCAGAGACCTCGATCGAAACACCACCGAACTTTCTTCTTTGTTAGGTTTTCCTTGGCAGTCCATCACTTGTGTAACTGTTATACATCTGCACGATCCTGATACTTTAACATCTCAACACATTTAGTACAGGGCGACTCGATAGTATACAGAAAAAGTAACGATTTATAGTCACACTATACAAAGTGCATGAATCCCTACTGGCTCTAATTCCTCATGAGGTTTCTTATTCATGTTGCCTTAAGGTTTTTTTTTTCCCCTTTTTTGCTATCGTCCTCACCCGCTTGCTTATTCTTCGTGTCAGTCCACATCTAGATATCTATAAAGCGAGTCCTATTGTTAAACGATGCCATACAAATGAAGTGAAATTGAATTCGGTGTTGAACGTGCCTTCTCCCTGTGGGAAGGTCACATGGACAGTGATCATATACAACACTGGTTTTTACATGAACAACTCTTTTGGTTTTACGTGGACGGGGGATTGGGAAAGCGTAAAGAACACAAAAGTAAGGCTGTAAACAAGGCTGCCATAGTCAAGTTCAAGACCAGGATTATCCAGGTGGAAATCCAAAGGAAAGCAAATGCATGAGGCCAAATCTCTAACTGCAATTCTCATTAGAAATGAATTCATATTTGTAGCTGACTTGTACTCAATGTGTAACCCAATGTAACCCAAAGCTGGAGGAATGCTGGTCATAGCATTCCTCCAGCTTTGGGTTACATTGGGTTACACATTGAGTACAACTCAGTTCCAAATATGAATTCATTTTAACCCTTTTTTCTTCTCCAGAGAAGAAACAATAGTCCTTGATTGTGGACAATAGATCTAAGTGGGTTGCATTTAGATTAATTGGTCCCTTGAACGTCGCTTGGTCAAGACCAAAAACATGCTTATTTAGCATGTCTGGTGTCCATGATGGTCCAATAAATCTGAGACCGGTCAATACCCAACACAAAATCTCAAAACCAAAGAGAAAACCCAAGCCGGGGCTGTTTACTCAAATCCTACATGCCTTATTGCTAGCAACGCTTGCTGAGCCAAATGCACACATTTATTTATTTATTTATTTTGCAAAATAAATTCAGTTACCCAAAGGGTCCAAATCCTATCTGCATCTGCGCACCTTGAAAAGCCATCCGCCATGCACAGCCAATCTACATACGTTCCCTTATTAGACTGGGATTAAACCTTAATAGAGCCTATATAGCAGGATCCTCTAGAGAAATGTGTTATTGAGCTACGGCAGTGTTTTCTCCCTCAGACTGTGTGTGTGTTATGACTGCAGTCCCCGAGTGCTACCTGAGACGGGAGGGTTTTTCCGGCACTCAGGTCACAGCGACGGAGGGCTATCCCTACATAATTTAATCACATTGCACTGTCTCTCCAGCATGACACACACTCAGCAGGTGTGAGGCGCTCTCCCCATGCTCAATAAGAGCGTCAGATAAGCCTGTCATTTCAGCCAGAAGCGACCCGTCCTAACGCCTCAGCCTGATCTGTTTAGCTACACATACAGTATGGATAAGGTCAAGTTTCCAATTGAGTCACCTGACTCTTAGAGAAGACCTGGAATTAGTTCCCATAAGATGTCCCATAGCAAGATAGTGTCAGTGACAATCGTTTACTATGTACGCATTTCTATAAGCGTCTTGTTTGATAATGCACGGTAAGTTTTTTAAAATTATTATTATTTTTACAGTTTTCTAACCAATTTATATGAAATTCTATCTATATATTCATATCTCCACAACGAGTTCGAGAAACGGCCACCATTGGATAAGCCGATAAATAACCATATTCTACTGAATAAAAAAAATAAACAAGTGGCTTTTTTTTCCTTTTTTTTGTTAAACAGATTGTGGATGTCGTCTTCTATCATAAAAAAAACGAGCCATGCCACCAGTCACGTCGAAATAATGAACTATTCTAATAAAATAGATTTGCAATCATTGGCTGTAAACAATCCTCTGCCACTGCTAATTGCGCAATTTTCTGCTGCCGTGATTTTTATACAAACACAATTGATAACACTTTAGGTCGGAGATGTAGCATTAAAAAAAAAAAAAAAAAAAAAAAAACAGCCCCGAAGGACGGTTCCAGCATATTACGTACGTAAGCAACAATAACACCAATAAATAAACCTTGTAGAAAGGCATACTGTACATCCCACTCCTCGGGTTAAATTCAAACTAAAGATAGTGTGTCCTTAATGTACTTTAAACGTCGGTTAACTGGAGCATCTGTCTCAAATATCTCATATATTGAGGTGCATTATACAGTAAGTTCCTAATGAACAGAGAAACAGAGAAGTGCTGCTATGGAGTCTATTTATATCGCGTAGCTGGATGCATGTTATTTGCAACACCCCTGTTTCACTGTTTTAGCACTTACACAGGGGTAATATTTTCACATACAGCTCATCGTTGTATGGTAAGAATGAAAATCAGACTGTTAGTTCCCCACATTTCTTTTCTTTTTTTTTTTTGCACACATCACAAGTAACATCCTGTCATTTCACAACATGGGTTAGGAAGGAATTCAGCACAAATGTGCTAATTTCTCCGGTTTGGATAAAGGCTTTAAAACCTACCCACTTTGCTACAACCATGTCATTTCAATTAAACGCTATATCCCTGAAAAACATTTCCCTGATTAAAAAAAAAACATATAAACAGACTAATCAGGGCAGAAACACACAGTTTTCCCCATATTATAACCAAATATCTATACTATACATCTATTTCTATACTTCTCATCTTTAAGAAATCTTGAATCATGATAGTTTGTATGAAAAAACATAACATGCAACTGTTTATATTACATGTGAATGTTCACACAGGATGTATACACTATATATACATATATATATATATATATATATATATATATATATATATATATATATATATATATACACATATAAAATCATACCAGGAATATCATAATTCCTCTGGCAAAGTCAGAATGTTATATGTATTGATTGTCGTTCTTTAACGTTCCATAATCATTAATATAATAATAATGAATGAAATAATTAATATAACATTTATTTTTCCATACATGCATTCCACATTCATACATACAGTCATATATACATTAGTAATATGTACAAAAGTCCAACCAGGTAGAGACACAGGTCAAGAAGTTGAGCAAACATCAAAATCCAAAACATTCCGAATGAAAGTCTGAATATTTCGGATAGTCGTGGGATTATTCTGCACACTGGTGTGAAAAACAAAAAACAACCAGAAAGAGGAAGGGACTTCTTAGTAACGAGAAAGGTCAAAGTTGAATCCTCAGACTAGTTCGAGCGGACAGGAAGCCTATGGTGATCCAAATAGCTTCCCTGTCATTCATCGTGATCACAAACACATGTTAGATTGAACGTCATGCTTGAAACTTTCCATCTTTGACTTTGACTTCTCTCAGTTAGGGGTTACAAATTCAACCAAAACTGGACAATGAATTCTCAACTTCATGATTTCTACACAAAAGAGTGGCCGGTGAGAATAAGAAGCCACATGTAATAATATCCAATTAGTCGAAACGATGTCTGTTGCCGATTGCGGACTCGGGTCGGTTTTTCCCGCCGACTTCCAATAGGACAATCGTTCCTCCCGCAAAGTTTCTCCGTGCTTTTCAATCCATCCTTGTACCAGTTCCATGCCTAGGACCTTTTCACACTGCAACCAAGTGCTTACCGCTTTCCCTACACGGACCATTAGCACTCACTAAAGTGCACTTTGTCTCATGGCCAGATTACAACACTTCACTTTACATCCTGCAGATTAAGTTACAGATATGAGAGAGTGCTGTTAAGGAGATCGAGCCCGAGCACAACTTTACAGAGTTTACACAGGATCGCCATTTGGCCTGAAACGGCATAATGATACGCTGTCAAACTTTGAAAACTTTTTTTTGTTTTTCCAGTGCTGCATTTTACTTCCTTTTTTTTTGCATATGTGCTATTTCAAAGAACATGCAAACTGAGATTAAAAATATATATTTACGATATTATATTTGTTCGGCAATTCATATAATAATAATAATAATAATAATAAAAAAACAACTCTCCACCTTATACTTCAATAAGCCAGACAGCTCCAGTGTGGACAACAGTTCCTCTTTTCAGAAAAGGCAGTGTTTACTTCCGAAAGTGTTTTATTTACCCTCAGCCCTCCCATAAGCTTCCACATTGTGCACAGACATGTCGCCAACTCCCAAAGCAATAAAGGAATAATCAAAATCTGCTCCCGTTTGCACTGCAGGGACCAATAAGTGGCACACTGAAGCATATAGATGACAGTGCTGTGGTGACATAGTGCACAAACATCAGCCAGCCCAAAAGAAGCTTCCGGAGAGGACGGCACAAAGAGCCGTGACCTGAGGAGCATCTCCTGCCAAGTTCGCTCCTCTCTACAGCTCCTTCCCAGGCAAGAAAGTTGACGGAGTACAAGCGAATCCCGGAGAAAAAAAAAAAAAAAGAAGGAAAAAAAAGTGCGAGCAGTGGAGGAAGACTAGAAGAACACGACCAGTCTAAGGAAAGCAGAAACACTACACTCTATCCGTAACTATGCTGCTACAGTGTAGATGATATCCCATAGATCCATAATGCAATGCAAAAAAAAACCTCACACTGAGCGCTTGATAAAAGAAACTGAAAGGACTCACCAGCGATGAAACGGCGTCTCGGCTCAAACTTTTTGTTGTGCTCGACCCCACCGATTGTCTTTCCTGCGCCGTTTTCGTCCAGAGTCGTCTTCACTCACACGCGTTCTCCTCCGCACTCTTTCATTCAGACCGCACGCTGGAAAGTTCCTTTCTCCTCCTGAATGCAAATCATTTTTTTCTTTTTTTTTTTCTTTTTTTTTTTTAGGAGTTGAAAGCTGATGGGCGTGCAGGGAGCGAGGAGAGAGAGGAGAGAGAGAGAGAGAGAGAGAGAGAGAGAGAGAGAGAGGGAGAGAGGGAGAGAGAGAGAGACAGAGACAGTCAGGAGAGGGAAGGCGAGAGATAATGGTTGAAGGCAGGCAACCAATGGGCCTGGAGCTGAGCAGAGGAGGGAGAGTGAAGAGAAGCGAGAGAAACGGAGGGAGGGATGGAGAGAGGGAGGGAGGGAAGAGGGAAAAAAAAAGAAGAAATGGAATGGGGGCAGCACCAATGAGGCGGAGCGAGGGAAAGCAAGGATAGAAGCCGCCACGGCAGAAACGATGCCACGGAAGAGAGAGGCAGACAGAGGGAGGGATGGAGAGAGGAGTGTGTGTGTAAGTGTGTGTGTATGTGTGTGTGTGTGTGTGAGAGAAAGAGAGAAGAGATATATGTGAGTCATAGCAGTTGCTTTGCTGAAGAGTTGAGCATGTGCATGTGATGGAGGAGTGGAGCTTACCCTCAGCATCATGCCTCTCACATCCACAGCCTGCAGCTCTCCACCCATACACACCGCAGAGACAAAGGAAGAGTGGTGAAATAGAGGCTGGGGAAGAGACTGCTATCACACACGTGTGTGTGTGTGTGTGTGTGTGTGTGGTGTGTGTGTGTGTGTGTGTGTGTGTGTGTGTGAAAGATAACAGGAAAGCATGAGATAAGAAGGTAGTATATAAGTGATTTCCCATCTGTCTGTTCTATACTGAAATAGGTCTCCCCTGCTTCTTCTTCTTCTTCTTCTTCTTCTTCTTCTTCTTCTTCTTCTCTCTTCTCTCTCTCTCTCTTTCTCTCTCTCTCTCTCTCTCTCTCTCTCTGTACAATTTCATGTGTTTTTTGCGTGCGACAGAGCTGCAGACTGTCTGCCCTCGGCGTCACTGCCTCCCACAGGCCCTGTGCTCTCTGGAGCGGATAGATGTGTGTGATTTCATGGCTCTGTGTGTATGTGTGTGTGTGTGTGTGTGTGTGTGTGTGTGAGTGTGTGTGTGTGTGTGTGTGTGTGCGCGTGCACATTTCGGCATTTAACCTGCTATCAGGGAATCTCGAACGCACCCTACACGGACAGAGCAAGACTCGGATGCCGTAGCATCTCGGGTTCGAACCCGCGCGCAACCGTCGGCCGAACACGCAGAACAGCGACGCTGCGCTCAGCCTGCCACAGCTAATTAATGTCCTCCCTCACTCGGGGCTTTGAACTCCGCCAAAGTAGCTCTGCTGTGAAGTCGAGAGATAACGGGCTTAAGAAGCAGCCGGTCCTCACTGCTAGGCCGTTTTCCCCGGCGCTACCGGAGAAAAAAACCCCAGACGAGTCCCTAAACAAAGACAAGAGCAAATCTTCACTCCGCACACAACACGGCTCATTAGGGTCCGCACGCCTGTTTTTTTGGGGGTGGTGGGGGTGGGGTGGTGGGGGGTTACGCCTTATGCTTTTTCCAGGGCACATATGGATGGCACGGAAACAATGAGCTGTCAGTGCCGGGGCGCTTCGACTATAGCGTGTTGCGAAGTCCTGATTTTCACTAATAGCTTGTTTAAATGGTTTACCTTGAGAGCCCAATTAGACAACAATGTCCAGGCATGATATGATTCAGGGCGATGCAACGTCCCATCAGTGGTTTTCAATACAATTAATTAGAGGTCAGCCAATAGAGAACATCTTGACATTTTCCACACAGAATGCTAACGTGGATTCAAATACCATCCATTAGTATGAGATGCTTTTTCGGAAGCAAATGGGGTTCAAAGATAGATAGATTTATTTTGTGTTATTAAGCAATAAACTGAAAATCAATCGGGATTAAATACTTGGCTTTTTGGTGCTTGGAATATGGGATAGTCTTCACTCCCAGAGTGCATCAGTAAGCAGCGGTCACCCGTGAACTCTGTCGCGGGTTCACCACTTTTGATAGATACTGGCCGCTGCAGACCGGGACGCCAGATTTGGAGATGCTCTGACCCAGTCGTCTAGACATCAAAATCTGTCAAACTCCTTCACTCATTTTTCCTCGAACACAGCAACATTGTGCCACTTACAAGTGCCATGAGGAAGGGTCTTATTCACTCACTGGTCGTAATGTTATGCTTGACCGGTGTATATTACAAATACTACTGTAAAAGGTGCAAATGTGCACTGATCCCAAACTAAGATAATAATAATCAATTTGCAGAGAGACGTGGCGCACGTGCCACTATCTCCGTCTTATCTCTTTAAAAAGATATCAAACGAAATAGTCGTATTGTATCGCTAATGTGTGTATCCCAGCTTGATGCACTGTTCACTTGATTGTTTTATAAAGAGAGCAGATTATATCCACCATTTTCGGTGTGCGTTAACGAATACGACATGTCTTTTTTTTTTTGTTTCGGATGGTAGGCAGAGAATGAATAACATAAATAAACGTATATTACTTTTAACGGGAAAAATGTGAAGGAAAATGTGAAATTGCTTTTATTTATTTATTTATTTTTCTGGGACTTGATGAATCATTCCTCAAAATACTAGTTTAACTCCGTCTCAGGGCGTAATCCTACTAAAGTAAAAAAAAAAACGTAAAAAAGGGGGAATAAAGTGTGGAAATGTTTTACATGAAGTATTTCGAGATACTTTACTTTTGATCAATTCCAGTGATCCGGTTTGGCAGACGCCCTTATCCAGAGCGACTTACAACTGAGCAGCTGAGGGTTAAGGGCCTTGCTCAAGGGCCCACTAGTGGCAGAGTGGGGGTGGTGGGATTGGAACCTGCGATGCTCTAGTCCAGAGTCGTATGCCTTAACCACTAAGCTATTAATTCCCTACTGCTTCAGGGGATGTTCCCTCAAACAGCAATGGTCAAAACAGTACAGGGATAACGACCCCCCAATAAATAAATAAATAAATAAATATACAAATACATTTAAACAAATAAACAAATACATTTTTCTGAACTCATTTTTAATGGTTATGCACTGGATGTCAGCATTTGTGGCAGAAATGTTGACCCATGTGCTTTGTGTGATCGTAGAGAGCTAAAAGCCTGGGATGCTGTAGACAGCGACGTGAAACGTAATAGAGGGCAGTAATGGGAAGCAAATAATAGTTTTTAGATTCAGGGAAAAACTTCAAGATCTTGGACAACAAGAGGACGACTAGTAGTCACAAAGATGTTGTGAAGTTACAGACCAGGGATGTTTTATATTTTTTTTCCAGTCACCTTCGACACACACACACACACACACACACACACACACACACACACACACACATCAGTCACTTTAATAGCAACACAAGCACACTGCTCATTCATACAATTTTCCCAGCAGTTCTTCCCGTCGCAGCACTTCATTCATTCATGAAAATAGAGATAGGAATATTTATTTCTATTGCAGGAACCAGATATAAAAAAAATGTGATCTTTGACTACGACATGGTTGTTGGTCGTTGAAAAACCTCCTGTGATGTCCTGTGATGTTTGTTCACAACAATAAATAAATAAAAACAACCAGTGATACAGTAAATGCCTTGTTAATGAAAAGATATTTGTAAAGGTTTTTCCAAATCTCAGGTTCCATTTCAGTCACCAACAGTATTCAAAAGTTCTGGGACATTTTATTTCTATAGATAGATAGATAGATAGATGAGAAGAGAGATAGATCAGGAGGAGAGAGAGAGAGAGAGAGAGAGATAGAGAGAGGGAGATGGACGGAGATGACGGATAGATAGATAGAGATAGATACGGATACGGATAGATAGAAGACAGATAGTCATTGCATCTAGTACAGGTACACAGGAACCTACCAGAAGTGCAAATTGACATGGCTACATGTGCAGTGAGTGATATATATATATATATGTAGCATATGTACCAGCATTTGTAGTCCAAGTAAATAATGTATATGCACAGCTTGTATAATAAATATGCAAATGTATGTAGACAGCAATAGGCACAAGACTATGGAATATATATATAGATATATATATATATATATATATATATATATATATATATATATATATATATATATAGATATATTTAACTATATGTACTTCTTCTCCACACTACAAGATTACCACAAATATAAACATATAAACTTTACCACTATTCCCACAAAATCATTCGAAATGACATAACTGTAGGCATGCGCTGTGAATAATGTGTTACTCGATAATTCAGTTCATAATTAATATGCTATTTTTTCTGCTGTTCTGTTTGGTTTTAGTTTAATATCTTTCTTTTTTTAATAGAATATAGATGACTGTATTTCAGAAAAAAAAGCTTTTCTGAATTAATCCACATGTTCCTGATCAGGCAGATACTAAAAGTGATTGTTCAAAATGCAGAATATCACATGTGTTTTTAAATTTGAGTTACAACCTCTTTTTTGCGTCCCATGGGGGAGGGGGGGGGTAGCCCAGGGGTTTAAGGCGTTGGGCTACTGAAGGTTGCGGTTTGAGCCCCGGTATCACCAAGCTGCCACACTTGGGTCCTTGAGCAAGGCTCTTAACCCTCTGTAGTCTGTATCATGGCTAACCCTGCACTCTGACTATGTGAAGAAATAATTTCACTGTGCTGTAATGCTTATGTGTCAAATAAAGGCTTTTCTGTTTTTCTTTTCTTTTCATTTTCTGGTTACATTTCACAGGATTCCAGTCCCTATATACACCTCAATATTCAACTAGATGCCAGGCAAAACATCAGCGCAATTCCTGTTTGTATCTGAATCCACTTATTGCATGTTTCCTCATCATTCTGAAATATGTATTCCAATTTGATTCCATCTCTTATTCATACTGTACAATGTATGTACATACACATAAACATGCACATATATAACCCCGAGACTGAGACAGGAACCCACCAAGAAAAAACAACACCCAAAATTTGCGTTAATGCTGCTCGTGTACCTCTCCCTGGCATATGACCTTCTGTTAAATAGATAAAGAATGCGCTTATCAGTCATGCAAATGAGGCTGAATTCATTTTGCACAACAAGATGGTCTCATAGATAATGATGATGGAGGAGAGAAAATTAAATGTCTCTTGCATGGTGGTCATGGCAACCGAGCTCAGAGTAATATCAATAATAGGCGCGGTGCATAATAAGGTTGTCAGTCCTGTGAATCAATGTCTCGAGCTAAAACAGATTCAGGGAGCCCTCAGAAGTTTACCCATCTTACACTGGCAATGATACACTCCTTCATTTTCTCTTTTCACTTACTCCGGCGCCGCACACTAGCACCGGCTAATTACACAAATGCTAATTATTATGGAAATGATTTCTTTTAACTGATCATATGGTAAAGACAATAATGGGCCCGAGCTTAATCACAGTAGTTTATACTAGTTAAAATAATCTATACACCGTTTTCAATAAGTGTGAAGTCTATTATTATGCAGATTGTGATGTATTGCAATATTGTATATTCATACCAATGTGCAATCTATGATCTACGAGAAGCTATTCGATGATCATATCACAACTGCTTCCTACAAGCTGAAGCTTCATTTTTTTGTGTGTGTGAGGAATGCACTAAAATATAAGAACAAATTTTACTTTGAATTTCTGCCCTAGATGAGATAGAAACTATAGACTATATTCAGCATGGTATATATTTTTTAATATTTTAGTATTATATATATATATATATATATATATATATATATATATATATATATATACAGAGAGAGAGAAAGAGAGAGAGAGAGAGAGATTCATTCATTCATTCATCTTCTACCGCTTTATCCGATCTTCCGATCTTCCCTCGGGTCACGGGGAGCCTGTGCCTATCTCAGGCGTCTATGGGCATTAAGGCAGGATACACCCTGGATGGAATGCCAACCCATCGCAGGGCACACACACACATTCATACACAAGGGACAATTTTCCAAGGTGCCAATCAACCTACCGTACATGTTTTTGGACCGGGAGGAAACCGGAGAACCCAAAGAGAAAAAAACCCCTTGCATGTTCTCCCAGTGCCTCAGGGGGTCCAAAAAACATGCACGGTAGGTTGATTGGCACCTTGGAAAATTGTCCCTAGTGTATGAATGTGTGATTCCATTCAGGGTGTATCCTGCCTTAATGCCCCATAGACGCGCCTGAGATAGGCACAGACTCCCCGTGACCCGAAGGGAAGATCGGATAAAGCGGTAGAAGATGAATGAATGATATATATATGATATATATATATATCTATATATATATATATATATATATATATATATATATATATATATATATATCTATATATATATATATATATACATATATATATATATATATATATATATATATATATATATATATATATAGATATATATATATATATAGGCACTCAAGACTCATTAATGACAAACGGTTGTAAAATTTTCTTTCTTTTACATTTAGTACTTTTTTTTTATCTGTATATTTTATGATTTAGGTTATTTTACTGTCTGTAATCCAATCACCAGGTATGAGCTGTTACTATAGAAACACTAATGTAATTAGAATGAGCGTATTAAAAACAAAAGTCAGAGCTACTGTTTGAGCTGAGCTGCTCTAGAAAAGGAATCTTCTGACAAATCAAATTCAAGTATTTAATCACGCTGGGGCATAAATATTTGTACTCGGATTTACCCACAATTTGATCCAATCAGGGAATTTTACCATTTCTCAACCTTAGCTACATGATGCGAGTTCATCATGAGTCTTTGGCATGCTTTCATATCTGTCTTAGTTCTTATTATTTTTGAAAGATTTGGAAAATGTCTTAAAATATTGAATTACTCTTTGCTATACTATTAGTCTGTTGCTTCTCACAAAAGCAGTGCTGCATGCATGCCAAAATGGTGTATGTGAAGCAATGTCTTGTAATGTCTCTATGATTTGAAAGATTTCTTTCATTAAGTTAAGTAAAAAAAAAACACTTCATTAAAAAAAAAAAAAAAAAAACAAACACATGTTTCTCTGTGCATAGCATGAGTTCTGTATAGCCTTTATGCATCAGTTATTCTATTTATTACATAAATTCACTTTGGAGCACTGCAATAATTAGGTCAGGCACTGGAGCAAACATTGGTGATAGATGAACAAGGAATAAGAAAAGAATAGCATGAATTCTATTTGTTTATTTAGGACGCATTATCTGTTCATGTGAATATCATATTTATAGTTGGTTATTGGACATTTATAGATATACCCAATGTAGAAGTGGCTGTTACGTTATAAGGTATCTGCTATCTGCTGAGTATTATAGCTAGAACGCGTGGCCTGAGAAAACCCACTCGGACACTTCGCACCCATCGACCGACTTCCGGCAAGATGAGTCACGCCTCTGCTGATCAGGCTGATTGAGATGAGGATGCTACACATGTGCCCGTTTCGGAGTCTGGAGAGCAGACCAGCAGTGTTCCATCCGTCTGCCATCAGGCTTGGCTCAGTATTGGCCGGATTAATAAAGCTTGGCCCTGGGAGATGAGAGAGAGACATAGGATGGGAGGTAGAGGCAAAAAAAAAAGCATGAATTGATAGAGGAAGGGAGGCGGTTTTATGGACTGTACTGAGATGGGAAGAAGCTGTGGAACCTGATGGAAAGGGCATACAAAGAGAGAGTGATTAACTTTAGGAGATATACAAAAATGTGGCTTTAGTGAAGAGGACGAGACGGCAAGCTTTCGGGGAAAACAGAGAGAAGGATACAAGAAATCCTTACATAAGACACCGAAAAGAAAAAAAAGAAAAAGAAAAGAAGAGCAATGGTTGTCTCAATGGCCTCTTTTTTTAACCATCTCTCCTCATTCCATATCTGGTAATTACATTTCCATACATTGCTAATGAGTGAATGAGAAAGGCGGCTGATGTATGAAGGAGAAGCGATATTCAGAACTCCACGTGTGAGAACTCACGAGCTCCCAGATGGGCTGGCTATGAAGGCTGCTGTGTCCTACTTTAACTGCTGTAAATAATACATTCCCTCTCTGGCTGGGTGGAGGAATAAAGAGATGGAGAGATACCCACAGTGCATCACAGCCTTATGTTTCCCTATAAGCCTGCTCAGTGGGGAGGAGACGCGGAGATTCTGCATCGCACGTCAAGTCTATAGGTGGAGAAAGAGCGTGTGTTGTCACTGACACATTTCAGATCCGAATATGATGATGGTGTTGGGTGTTATGTGCTCCAGTAGGTGGGAGGTAGCAGCCTGTGTGTGTGTGTGTGTGTGTGTGTGTGTGTGTAGCTTTTTTTTATTGCCCAATAATTAAAGTTTGTCAACAGTCTTTCTTTCTTTCTTTTCTTTTTTTAGTATTCTTCCTTTATCGCTTTCTTCTATTATTACTATCGTTTCGTTCCTCATTTTATACCTTTCTTCATCATAAAGTGTCCCATAATTCAACTGCATTTATTTTTCTATATTCCTTTCTGTACTTAAAGCATGTCCTTCATTGTAGTGCTCTTTCCTTCTTTCTTTCTTTCTTTCTATCGATATGCTTATCTCCTTGATCATTGCTTCTCTTGACCAGACTCCTCTGTCTCTGTTTTTCTGTGTGGGTGTGTGTGTGTGTATGTGTGTGTGTTAATAGTGGCGTTATGTTAGCCAGGCAGCTCCAGCGGTGTGTGCTGAGCCAAAGCGAAGCAGCTAATGACGTCTGCATTGCCTCCCAGCCCATTGGCCAGAGAATGGGATCAGTGTGAGGGCTGAGAAAATGTATGTCGCTGAAGACACCAGTGGGAGTGACAACTAGGCACATACACACAGAGAGTACACACACACACACACATGCACGCACACGCACACGCACGCACACACACGCACACACACGCACACACACACACACACACACACACACACACACACACACACACACACACACAGACATGGCTGTATGCTATTTTCTGTTTAATAACAGCACCTCTAAGACACTATACACTGCAGTGTGTATGAGCTCGTCTGGCAGAAGACCATGTGCATGATGTAACACTTGTTTGTGCATGTAATTATTGCATATAAGCCCTTATACAGTAAAAGCAGAAACGAGATAATAATCTAATCATGCCAATTCTGCTGCAAATACCAGATGTCCCAAACTAGGAGGCATCTGTGGTGACACAAGGAAAAGCATAGACTAGACAGTTTTGTTTTGTTTTGTTTTTTTTACATTTTTTTTTAACACATAAGGTACCATATTCAATTTACTTACTCAAATAGCAATGTAACGGAATTTGATTGCAGTGTAATAGGGTTACATTCTAAGTCTTAGAAGTCATGTCATCTCTCTCTCTCTCTCTCTTCTCTCTCTATCTATATATATACTTATATATATATATATATATATATATATATATATATATATATATATATATATATATATGTATATATATATGGGGTTATAGAATTTAAGGTGGTTTGCTATTTTCAAATATAAAAAAAAAAAATATATATATATATATATATATCTATATTATATAAGATATTATCAATCCCTATTAACCTTATATATTATCCTAGAATAATATATAATTATCCTATTCTGTAAAGCTGCTTTGCGACAATGAACATTATGAAATAATGTAAATATATAAATAAATACATTAATTTTTTTGATATATATATATATATATATATATATATATATATATATATATATATATATATCTATATATATATCAAAGAAATTAAATCCACCTCCTTGTCTTCACGTAAATAAGCGAGTAACCATTACCATAAAATAAGATGAAAATCACATTTACATGTACAACACATGTTTTACAATAGAAAATAAAGAACTACTCAGGGAGGAGACAATGTCCATTGTTAACAACGCTATACAAATAAAATTGAATTGCTTGAAATTGAATTGGAGTGAATTGCATACCTACTTATATATATATATATATATATATTTTTTTTTTTGACAGAATTCATTTATTCAATCAAAATATTCATCTTTGTGCCTCATAAGCTCCCTTCAACGATTCATATTATAGACATTTCCACCCATTATTTCTCTGTCCTAAATGTCAGACAAGAGAAGAATTCTAAGAGGAGATTCCAGCATTAGATATGTGCAAGGCAGAAGGAGAAGGGGGCGATATCGCCTGGCTGTAGCTTCTGCGCTCCAGACACCTCTACTCCCCTGATGGGAATTCACTCTGCCCTCCGTCAAAACAAACCCAGCTAAAAATGGAAGCTAATTACACAGAGGGAAAGACTGAGGCAGCCTCCATGCAGGAGAGAGAGAGAGAGAGAGAGAGCAGGCTTGTTTCCGAGGCGAGGCGAGCCGAGGAGGGGGCATGGCCGTGCCCTCGCTCAGCAGGGTGTGAAGAAGGGGCTGGTGTCAGCATGTTGGGTTTGGGGGCATAGTGACCGTACCGCAGTGGGCACGCTCGCACGTGATCGATGTGCTGCTGCTTGCAGCTGCCTGCCTCAGCGTGGAGCTGAGATAGCGGCTGCGGAACGTCGATCAGATTAGCCCTCGCACTTAGGGAGACTTACAGCTAGATTTAAGGGGGAAAAGTGCTTCATCAATCATCAAGGACACAAGGCTTGTTTAAACCACAATTACGAGGTGTTTAGAAACGCTAACAAATCAAACGCACACAGAAAACGAACATTTATATGACGTTTTGAAGGTTACGGTTTAAATTAGAGTTAGACAGTGTATGGTACTTTTCATTAAATATGGATTTAGAGAACATTCTATGAATATAACTGCCAAGATTCCACATGACTGCATGAAGGTTTCAAAGGAGAATACAGGCACTATGGTGGCATTTTATGTCATAAGGTCACAACAAGACAGTGTGATAAATGTCATGTGAGCACAGCACACACACACGCACACACATGCACACACGCACACATACAAACGCTTCAATGTGTTAAATCAACACCTCTATTAATTATCTGTAGTGACGCAAAACTGAATTGCACAATGTGTGTTAATACTGATTGCTGCATTTTTGCTTCAATTTGGGCTTAATGTTCCAAAAAACATAATGCATAATAATCATTTTTTACTAAAATCTCCACTCTAGGAAAAGTGTATTGTAGAATTGTAAACACCCTGGTCCAGACACAGGGAAACCCTGGTCCAGATGCACATATAACAAAGTATGTTAATGGACTGAATCAGATTCATTTCTGTAGCAGGTCTTATTGTATTTTGGAACCAATCACAGTCATTCATTCATTCATTCTTTATCCGATCTTCCCTCGGGTCACGGGGAGCCTGTGCCTATCTCAGGCGTCTATGGGCATTAAGGCAGGATACACCCTGGATGGAATGCCAACCCATCACAGGGCACACACACACACACACACATTCATACACTAGGGACAATCAACCTACCGTGCATGTTTTTGGACCGGGGAGGAAACTGGAGAACCCGGAGAAAAAAAAAAACCCTCAGGCACAGGGAGAACATGCAAACTCCACACACACATGGCCAAGACGGGAATCGAACCCGGACTCTGGCGGTGTGAGGCGAATGTGCTAACCATTAAGCCACCGACCAATCACAGTCATTTATGCAAATGATTTACTAAAAGTCAAATTATTGGACCTGACATATATCGCTATATATATATAATATATATTATATATATATATATATATATATATATATATATATATATATATATATATCTCTCAATTAATTAAAGACTAAATGGTTATAGATTTTTCATAGGTCAGAGACATGATAAAACGGCATGCTTAAAAAATAGCTATAAAAACAAAACCAGACCCAAACTGTGTATTTTCCTTCTATCGGAAATGATAAGAGGCTCTTGGTACTAGTCAGAAGTGGTGATGTACTTAAAACAGTATTTTTAATCATGTAGTTGAGCATTAAAAGGCGACTTTTCAGACGTCAGTCATTTATCTGTATGTTTTGAAAGAAATTAATATGTTAATAAAGTATCAAATTATACTTGATAAACCCTGGTATAATTAATGAATTATTTGTCATTTTACTCACTGAGATATAAGATAATGAAATATTCATATTCGTATATTACATAAGTTT
Organism: Kryptopterus vitreolus; assembly: GCA_030449085.1. Lineage (NCBI taxonomy): Eukaryota > Metazoa > Chordata > Actinopteri > Siluriformes > Siluridae > Kryptopterus > Kryptopterus vitreolus. The sequence continues at coordinate 21,226,453 of JACRUU010000012.1, forward strand.
GTAATATTTGCAGCATAGTATAATATGTTATATATTTGTTAATATCAATATATTAGTAAAGTTCCTGGTATGGGTTGGTGCCGATTACTGAGCCAAAACTAAGGTTAAAATGTATTTATTTATTTAATTCGAAAAAGAAAACCTACACAAATGATGCCAAATTGTCAGAAGTGATATTTATATGTATATTGAAACATTTACCTCATAAGGTAATACTAGTATTATATTATATTTATATATTCATTTCTTAATAGTATTAATAGAAATAGCTACCTTACTAAAGCGCCGCTCTGTGAAGTGCAATATGTCAGGTGGTATTTTCTATAAGATTTATGGAAGGAGTCTCTAGGGTCAGTGGTGCTTTAATGCACATTACACTTTACAGGTTTGAGAGAGGAGTATGATGAAAGAACTGTTTATAGCTCTAAATGATAATAGGAACTAACAGGCTATTAAATGTAACAGCAAATGGTTAACAAAAATGAGACCTTAAACGTTAAATTTCATGTGTACATGTAGTCACGTAAGCTCAGTGCGTTCTCGAACCTTTTTTAATTGAAAAAAACAAACAAACAAAAAAAAAACCTAACATAGTGGATTTAACAATGTCCAGTGCACACTTTATATCATAGAACCTGTGATAAGATGATTTGTCTGCATTATACGAGTGGTGCTGTTGGAACAAGATGAGGAAAGTGTGTAAATGGGTTTTCCATTTGCAATGAGCGTCCACAAAGCTTTCACTCTCTGCACATTACAGCTCTAACAAATAGGATGCAAGCAAACATTCGACACATGCCAATTGGCAAGCGTCGGATTCAGGGCTTTAAATGGAACTGTGTCAATCAGGTTAAACCACATCAATGCCTATTCACACACAACCACAGAGCCCGTAAGAGTCCTCCATTCAGTTAGAAGAGGCCATAGACAATAGGCAAGGTAACCACCACAGTCACACCTGCTGTCAAAAAGCACACCGTGAGAACAGAAAGACAGACTCAATGAACAGAACCCATTCCCATTGGCCTTCAGGAAAACAGGAACGGGGCTCACGGACCCAAATGGCACATTCTGCTTCTTCAGCGAGCGGGAATATTGCGGTTCGGAATTATCACAGCTTCTCCCGAGAAATCAAAGGCTACGACGATTTAATAAAATCCCTGTTCACAAGTCATGCGTTCATGGCCAAAAGGCTATCCAGAGTGTCAGGTAAGTAAGTTCATACATCCAAATCAATAAAAACGCTTTCAAGGAAAAATGGAAAGAGAGCCGGCTTGGTTGGGATCTAACAATCTGTCTGAGTATTGCATTTCATTTTAAACAGACCAGCCATGTTCCATAGCATGAACCACACACACACACACACCAATATCTATAAGGAACTTCACCTCAAATTCCAGACACTTCTGCCTCTATTTCGTCTTGCTGCCACTTTTTGGTTGAGACACCTCAAGCCCAAGGAAAAGGCTGGCAAAAGCACAATGGTGCTATAACGCATTGCTTGAAATTGAATTAAAATAAGAAAAACACAACCCGGCACATACGTTGACTTTTATTACTATTACCACAAAGTCAGAGGCACACAATTTTACTTTACTAACAACATTGTTACTGACAAACGCTAGATACCTTCCTGGAAGAGTGGAGGTTATTAGAGCATAAAATAAGAACTAAACTTTTGTCTATATAGTGTTTGTTTACTACTTGTATTCACTGTTAAAATCATGTAGATTCCAGTTTGCAAAATTGTTTTAGTGTGATTCTAACCACTTATATTTTGAAAAATATATTTCTATGAACTCATATAGAATACAATTTTTTAGATACATATTTTACATGTAGGAGGGCACGGTGGCGTAGTGGTTAGCACGTTCGCCTCACACCGCCAGGATCCGGGTTCGATTCCCGTCTCGGTCATGTGTGTGTGGAGTTTGCATGTTCTCGCCGTGCCTCAGGGGGTTTTTCTCCGGGTTCTCCGGTTTCCCCCCGGTCCAAAAACATGCACGGTAGGTTGATTGGCACCTTGGAAAATTGTCCCTAGTGTATGAATGTGTATGAATGTGTGTGTGAGTGTGAGTGTGCCCTGCGATGGGTTGGCATTCCATCCAGGGTGTATCCTGCCTTAATGCCCATAGACGCCTGAGATAGGCACAGGCTCCCCGTGACCCGAGGGAAGATCGGATAAAGCGGTAGAAAATGAATGAATGAATATTTTACATGTAGGGGGGCACGGTGGCTTAGTGGTTAGCACGTTCGCCTCACACCTCCAGGGTTGGGGGTTCTATTCCCGTCTCGGCCATGTATCTGTGGAGTTTGCATGTTCTCCCCGTGCTTCAGGAGGTTTTTCTCCAGGTTCTCTGGTTTCCTCCCCCTGTCCAAAAACATGCATGGTAGGTTGATTGGCACCTTAGAGGGTTGGCCATCCAAATTGTCCCTAGCCCTGTATGACCCATGTGTGAATGAATGAATTTTACACGTATTTCTGTCTTTGAATAGACTTGGATAATAAGATCTTCAATCTTAATTAATATATATATATATATATATATATATATATATATATATATATATATATATATATTTATATAATATATACAATATTTTCTTATATTCATCAAGTACAGGAACATCATCAAATCACTTCTCTGTGTTTAAGAATAAGCAGTGAGGGAAGAAATGGAGACTACACAGAGTTATATCTTGCTAATACAATACATTCACATATGAGTTCTTACTTTTTCAGCGTTTTTCTTAAAATGCATTTGTCGTGCTTTACGTTTTATAAATAATAGATAGATTGCACATTTATTGTAGACATGATCTGACCCTGAATATCACAACTCAAATTCAGGAAAAATCCAAAATAAATTGATTCCCCGCTCCGAAATTTGAAAAGCGCTCCACAACCCTGAAAACCATTTCAATTCTGCATGGCTGCTCTGAAGCATGAACAGAAAATAAAGCATTTCTTTGCTTTTGAATACTTTTTATGATAACATTTTTGCTTCCCGAATCAACTTACACAGAATCAACTTGCATTTCGATCTCTAACACTTACTATACACCTGGCTGTTTTAAATTGCTAACAAAAGCTGAACTTGGTAGTATGTTTTTACCCCCAGATCAGGAGTTCCCCCCTAAACAGTACAAGTCAAAATCTGCATTACTTTAACGTTTTGTCATTGTGTATATGAAAATATCAACATCATAGCTTTCTAAAGTATCCTAAAGTTTTCACAAATGTTCACAAACGTGACGTGCAATCCAGCTATGACAGCTTTATAAAGTGTATAGATTACTACAAAAATAAAGTAAAATTGAATCATTTATTAAATATTAGTTTATATATATATATATATACATATACATATATTACATATAAAATGTATTAAATCTACATCTTATCAAAAGATCATTGGCTTTAAAATATTTGCTAATATTTCTGGCAACAAATACTAAATAAATATAAGAAATAAACAGATTATATATATTTTTCGCCAAGGCTCACCATATTGACTTCTTGCCGAGGATATGATGAAAGGCTGTATAAATGACGTTTGTAGCTCAGGTATTTGAGAACTGACATTTTAATGCAAACTTTTCCGACTCGTACCTATGAGAGTTTAAGAGGGGAAACTAAAACCATTCATTTCTGAACATGAAATCTTCTCCATTATCATTTTTTAAACCTGTTTTATTGGTGCCATTAAGCTCCATGCAGTAGAGGTCAGAGCCCTGTGCCATGTCCTGGTCCAGGTGGGGATACGGTTAACGAGACGTGCTCGCTGGTGATTCGGTGCATTTTAACGAGGCTCCGCGCTACACTCGGCCAGGTGAGTCCCAGCTGGTGGAAAAGCTTCAACACTCCTCACCTTGAGCTGACTAGCCCTAGGGGATAAAAGATGGATGTACTCTCTGGATATTTTTTTCTTTTTTTTTTTTTTTTTTGCAGAAGGTCACTTTAGGATATGAGGGCAAAATTGTAGCAGCTTACAAGACCCACTTAGCCTACAAGTGCTATATGTGAAACTAAATGTCAGAAGAGAAGAGTGAAAACTCTATACAAGTGCATAACAGACATGAACAGAGTCACACAGGATCTTCACACACACACACACACACACACACACACACACACACACACACACACACACACACACACACACTTTACAGAAATGTTTTTCTTTCCTGCATCATCTATTTACACCACTGGGTTTGTGTTATTTATCTTTGTTACTCCATTAGTGAATCATGTTAATGGAATATATAATTAGAACTGAATATTTTATCCAAAATTATACAGTCAAATGTCACTATTGTCATTATTGTCTTTATAAATCATGAAAATAACATTAGTAAGTACTCTGTGTAAAAATGTTCTAAGTAGTCAAAAGGATTAACAATTGAAATAAACAGATCTATCTATCTATCTATCTATCTATCTATCTATCTATCTCTATCTATCTATCTATCTATATCTATCTATCTATCTATCTATCTATCTATCTATCTATCTATCTATCTATCTATCTTATCTATCTATCTATCTATCTATCTATCTATCTATCTATCTATCTATCTATCTATCTATCTATCTATCTATCTATCTATCTATCTATCTGTCTACTGTCTGTCTGTCTGTCTGTCTGTCTATCTATCTATCTATCTATCTATCTATCTATCTATCTATCTATCTGCTATCTATCTATCTATCTATCTATCTATCTATCTATCTATCTATCTATCGATCTATCTGTCTATCTATCTTTCTGTCTATTTATCTTTCTGTCTGTCTATCTGTCTGTCTGCCTATCTGTCTATCTATCTATCTATCTATCTATCTATCTATCTATCTATCTGTCTGTCTATCTGTCTGTCTGTCTGTCTGTCTGTCTGTCTGCCTGCCTACCTGTCTGTCTGTATGTCTGTCTGCCTGCCTGCCTATCTATCTATCTATCTATAAAAGTATGTACAAATGATATACTATGATATACCCTAAAACTTTGCCATTTACAGCCTTACTCCTCAGTTATATAAATTAATACAAATATCAGCACAGCATATATGCATATAACATAAACATTAACAGCATTCAGCATCCCATATAGAACAATGTCAAAGGTCACTGGCATCTATCATGGCGCTTCAAAATAAGTTCGATGTTTTTAGGGTAAAGACTCGTTCCTAGATCCGAACCATGAAAGTGAACATCGTATTTTCAAGGATGAACAGACCGAGGTACAGAGGTAATGGGTAGAGCAGTGTGTGAATGGGTAAGTCACTTCTTTTCCAAACCACTATAATCAGGCTGTTTTTTTCTTTCCCTTTTTCGACTGCCGCACTTGGTGGTCGGCTTGTGTTTGTTTGCTGCTGCGAGGAGTAAACAAATAGCATTTTACAAGCTCTCAGCATAGTCCAATTAAAGAGTCTCATCAGCCAGAACAGGGAAATGGATGGTTGTGGTGGAGGAGTGGAACTTCCTGGGTCGCTCGTCTAAACAATGCAGTGAGAAACTTCTGTGCTGTGGCTCACTGTTGGACTCTAGCATGGGAAAAGACAGCGAACAGCATGAGGGCTGCTAATTTCATAACTAATATACTACTGTTAAACGTAATGGCACTAAATAAATTCTGTGTGAAATTGATAAAGACAATTTGCACAGTATATATATATATATATATATATATATATATATATATATATATATATATATATATATATATATATTATATATATATATATATAAAGGGGCACGGTGGCTTAGTGGTTGGCACGTTCGCCTCACACCGCCAGGGTCCGGGTTCGATTCCCGTCTCGGCCATGTGTGTGTGGAGTTTGCATGTTCTCCCCGTGCCTCAGGGTTTTTTTTTTTCCGGGTTCTCCGGTTTCATCCCAGTCCAAAAACATGCACGGTAGGTTGATTGGCACCTTGGAAAATTGTCCCTAGTGTATGAATGTGTGTGTGTGTGTGTGTGTGTGTGTGTGTGTGTGTGTGTGTGTGTGTGTGTCCTGTGATGGGTTCCATCCAGGGTGTATCCTGCCTTAATGCCCATAGACGCCTGAGATAGACACAGTCCCCCCGTAACCCGAGGGAAAGATCGGATACATGCGGTTGACAATGAATGTAATATATATATATATATATATATATTGTATACACTGTATTTAAAATAACAGGGTGTTATATGAAAATATGTTACATTGGGGTTGGGTGTTTTTATTCCTTTTATACTACAGTGTACAGTGTTAAAAATGCGATCTACTGAACTACACATTACAATTTGTAACTATTTAAAGTAATTTTTTTAATATTTTTGGAACGAGTTGCATAATATCCACCAAACGAAAAATGTAATTTATTACTCATGGTATAGGGGCACGGTGGCTTAGTGGTTAGCATGTTCACCTCACGCCAAGGTCCGGGTTCAATTCCTGTCTCGGTCATGTGTGTGTGTGGAGTTTGCATGTTCTCTCCCCGTTGCCTCAGGGGGTTTTTCCTCAGTGCTCTTTTCTCCGGTTTCCCCCGGTCCAAAGATATGCATGTTAGCTTGTAAAATTGTCCCTAGTGTATAAATGTGTGTGCCCTGTGTTGGGTTGGCATTCCATCCTGGGTGTATTATATATAAAAATATATATATATTTCTATATTTCATATAGAATAAATTTTTTTAGATACATATTGTACACGTAGGGGGGCACGGTGGCTTAGTGGTTAGCACGTTCGCCTCACACCTCCAGGGTTGGGGGTTCGATTCCCGTCTCGGCCATGTGTGTGTGGAGTTTGCATGTTCTCCCAGTGCCTCAGGAGGTTTTTCTCCGGGTTCTCCGGTTTCCTCCCCGGTCCAAAAACATGCATGGTAGGTTGACTGGCACTTTGGAAAATTGTCCCTAGTATATGAATGTGTGTGTGTGTGTGTGTGTGTGTGTGGGTGTGCCCTGTGTTGGGTTGGCATTCCATCCAGGTTGTATCCTGCCTTAATGCCCATAGACACCTGAGATAGGCACCAGGACTCCCCGTGACCCGAGTGAAGATCGGACTTATAGTATATATCAGCTGTCATAAGTCAGATGCAATAGCAGTTGAGGATTATATGCAAACTGGGCAACAAATACTAAAATAAAACATACATAAATCCGGTGTCTAGCAAACAGCAAAAACAGAACATAAGCAAGCTGAGATAAACAAAAAAAGCAAGGTAAGATAAACATGGCATGGTGAATGTACTACGAGCATGACCTCACATCTCTTTGTCTATTTAAGGTTTCTGTATGGGATTGGGAACAGGCATGTCTTATCTGCATTAAACATGACATATATTAAACATGTATTAAAGTCCATAGAGTCTGTGTTTGTACCCCATGGTGAGGACTGGGAGTGCAGTTCTCAATGGATTCTGGCACAGCTCGAAATATCTGTACTTTCAGTCCTTCTTTTATTGCTCTTAATGCTAATAAAACCAAAAAAAAACCTCAGCTTGCCGTTATTGAGAGCTTATAAAGCACAAAGCCTTTTGTAATAAATTGCTGACATTGGCAACTCCTTCAACCAATGTGAAATACATGATTTTCCCTTCAGAAAATGTCACAGTTTCAATGCTTACCTTATATGATTAGTAATCCATCTATATATTTTAGATCATGTTGGAGATCAAGTCGCTGAACGTAAGTGTTTTCTATGAAAAAATGATAATGTTATCATTATAAACCTGTGGTTTAATTGCGTCCACAATCTTTGATAGAGCTGCATTAAAGTTCAAAAATGCGAAAAAGGCTGTGGTATAAACATGAATAACAGACTCACAGTGAAGAAATACCGCATCTAGAGGTGAAAAGCATTCTTAGACTCCTTAGAGCAGGGGTCACCAACCTTTTTGAACCTGGTATAAACATGAAGTTTAACTCTTCTGAAAGACATTTCTTTAGTTATATATTAGAATTAATGACAGTGATTTCTCAAGAATTGTGATACTATTCTGAGTTCACAATGAGTTAAATCATTTTAGCATCTCAGATAAGTTTTGAAGGCCTGAAGCTACTCAGTGGTCCTTGGGGGCGACTTGCGGGCACCACGTTGGTGACCCCTGCCTTAGAGCATACGTGCCACACTCAAGGCCCAAACTCAAGGCACGTCATTTTATGTGGACCACAAGAGCTTAAAAGGTCTATGATTGTCTTAAAATAAGGCGATGATGCTTTAAAGCGTGCATTGACAATAAACTATGAGAAGTGACGGCATCCCTCCACTAGATTGCAGTGTATCCCACATCGGCATTTCTAAACAACTGTCTAAAAATGATCTCAAAATGTCCAGGAAGTGAAAAATGAATGCAGATGGAAGGCGAATACATGTTTGTGCTTCAAGGAGGAAATGCTGTGTGTCTTTTGTGTTATGAGGCGCTGTCGCTCGTCAAAGAGTATATACGTTGTTTTATTGTTACATGTGGCCCTTCGAGGGGAACCGTAATGCTGATGTGACCTGATGTGACAATGAGTATCACACCCCTGTCTTAGAGTAGACTTGACCAGCTTTTGTATATATATATATATTATATATATATATATATACAAAAGCTGGTCATACATATATATATGTATGTGTGTGTATGTATATATATATATATATATATATATATATATATATATATATATATATATATATATATCTATATATATATATATATATATATATATACACACACACATACACACCAGTTTGTGCCTCTTGGTCAGTATTCAAACACATTAACACAGTCTGTCTCTGTGTTTAGAGCGCGCCGTGTCGTGGGGTTGCACATGGTGTCTCTTAGTGCCCCCTGCCTCCCAGTGGACTGCAGTGCCTGCTGAACGAGCCCTCTAATAATCCCACAGCTGTGCACAACCATGCACAAGGACACACAAAGTCAGGCCTCATCCTATTCCTCAGCTTTACAGTTTTGACACTGTCATAGACACACTGAATTATCCTGACCTAATAGGAAAATCATATCATCCACATTCATGTGAGTATACTCTTGTTATACCCCATCATGTTCAAGTAAAAAATATGTTTTTAATTTTAACATATGTCACAAATTTCCATCAGAAGACTCTTTCAGAAATGTTTTTTTCTTATATGTATATTTTCATCTGCATAATATTTGAATCTACATTTTGACATGAGTAAAAAAAAAAGGAGAAACGTTTATGCTATTATATGGTACAAATTTGAATGAAAATTATTTCTTTACAGTAATTGTGTACTTGGTCAGCACATGGTTACCAATTTATACTTTTGAATAAAAATATAATTAAATAAAATACATAACACAAAATAATAATATAACGTTAAAAAAAACCTTTGGCAGAGGATCTATAACAAATTGCTAGAGTTATGTTTAACCCCAACATTGTGCTCACGGGGCTCTTAAATATTCCTTAACTGCCAAAAAAATACATATATCTTAGAAAAAACTGTTTCAGCTGGACTCTGTCCCGAAAGTGCCTAGACTGTGTGCCTTGAAAGGTTCATTTTCAACAGTGTATGGAAGCTTCACTTAAAGTCATTATTATGATATCCATTGTGTATATCTGTAATGAAGTGAAATTCCCTGGAGGTTCGGTGTTATGCAAGGCATGAACAGTAATTGTAATGCACAAGGGCACTAAGTGATGCATATACATGTCCAAAAGTAAAACAGAAACATGTTAATAGCACTGGGGGTAACAGTGAGTAATTAAGCATTATTATTTAATGTATAGTTTTAGACAATACGGTTGCCTAGGTTAAAATCAACTATTGACATGTTTTAACAGAAATTAAATATGAGAATATATATATATATATATAATATCTATATAGTGGGTCCTTATATCAATATATATATATATATATATATATATATATATATATATAAAACACTCATTGTAATAAGGTATTGCCTTTTGTTCGATGTCCCAGTAGAAATTCAAAAGGCATTCAATATATTCCTCTGCTATTTTCCTTGTTATATGTTTGTACACAGTCCTTACACAACTCGGTGATCTCATTCCTGTATCTTAGATGCCTGAACTCTAAATCTATCTATTCTTTGTTCCCATTTTTCTCTATGTCAACAAGATACTATATATATATATATATATATATATATATATATATATATATATATATATATATCGAATAACTTCTACAACCAGGTCTGCCTTATAAAATGTGATTGGCATTCATCGTGGTAAATCTACTATTATTGCTGCCTGACCCGTTGAATGGCGTAACGTTGTATGCTCTATACATGGTGTGTATATAATCATCGCCAACAAGGGACTCCTTGGTCAAAAGGTGGCTTCAGAAATGAGGATTTCTCAAGCTCCATTTCACACTTAAGCCCAGCCACTGGGGGGAAAAGTCCAGAGCCACAAATGCTTCTTATCCTCCTCGAGGCTTCTTTGCACATCATAGAGTTATCTTAGTGGATTTAAGCTCACCAGCAGCAGCAATCTGGAAAATAAAAGAAAGAATCTGGATGGTATTTTCAGTTCCGCCACTGCTATTTATATAGATAAATAAAAATAGTAATACTCATGAGTCAGCAATGGCACATCAGGCATCTGTTTGAATGACAAAATAATCCGAGTGTAGCAAGTAGTAAAAGGAGGAACATTTCATTCATATTTTATTCATGCTGCGTGACATTTGTAATGAGCTACCCATAACCTGGTACTGTACAATCCTTTACACACACACACACACACACACACAACACACAAACACACACACACACAATATGTGTGAAAGTGAAACATATATGCTATATATATATATATATATATATATATATATATATATATATATATAGAATATATATATATATATATATATATGGCAGATAGACAGACAGACAGATTATATAGTGTAGTGACATTCATTCACTAAGGATATCCTAATAAAACTACAGTAGATTCAGAACCCCTGAGCATCATTAAAAATAGGATATAAAATATAACAGCTGAAAAGGGGTGAAAAACCGAGAGGAGCCATCTCCACTGTTACCAAGTCTATACAAATAATTTCGAACGATATCTATCTTATTACTTGAGTGTGGGTTCCTTTAAGATATATATTTTTGTATTATAGAATTTTTTTTTTTGTATTTTCCACATAAACCTTCTTTGACTTGTTGCTATATGTTTATTAACCACAGCTAAAGCTAAAGATGTGAAAGAAAGAAGAATATTAATTGCTCAAAGCCCCGGCTGAACAGATTTTTTTCCCGTTCGTGGATGCCTTCGCTGAGACAGTCAGAGGGAGGCGGGGAGGGAGGGGCGAGTGCTAATTGCTAATTCAGAACCATGGCGTGAGGTTTTTTTTTTTTTTCTCACTAGGAGCTTTAGCACATATATTCTCCCTTGCAGCAGCAGCAGAAGGTCTGGCAGTCTTTTAATCCCCTCACACACACCATCAGCTAGCGCGTGCAGGCAAGATGCTTAGTGGTGGCACATAAGCTGCCTCCAGGAGAGAAGGTCTCTTGCACTAATTAGACTTGCTGCATTTAGAGGCTTGTGAGGGTGTGAAAGGGTCTAAAATATAGCCTCTCTGATCTTTCCTTCTTCCTTTCTTTCTGTCTTTTCCGTTTCACTTTCACCCCCTTCCCTGTCTGGACGTTGTCATTAGCATCGGCGGATTCTGCATTACAAATCGAGGGTCGAGCGCCGGGGCCATCCAGACAAAATTGTGCAGTTCGGCGCCGTGCCTCCTCGTCCTCCTTCCTCTGTCAGTCAACTACCCACTCCGTTGGCCTTTTCCTCTCTTCACCCTTCAGGGTCTGCTAATCTTCATCTAAGCCCAGAAAGTCAGTTTGTAGCCTCAAAGACAGCACTAGATTCTCATTTCTCTCCTTCTCCTTCTCTCTGTCTCGCTATCGTGCTTATTATTGATTCAGAGAGGTGCGATTCTGAAATCGATACGCACCTCTCGACATTCATGGAAAGGCGAGAGAAATTTAATTCCACACAAAATGGTGTTGGCTCCACATGACTCTAGCACTCGGGGGTTGTAGGTTGATGAAGTTAATCATGATTCCATTCTGGTAAATGACTGTGCCCTCCAGTGGCCTTGAGCATGTAATGTGTTGCACACATATGGGCATGAAGAATAGAGGCAATGGAGGATAGTGTGTGTGTGTGTGTGTGTGTTTGTGTGTGTGTGTGTGTCTATGAGGGAGGGGGGGGTTATGGGCGGGAGGTTGGGACACGTTCTCCTATTGTTATTATAGTTTGAAAATTGATATTATTTATGAATACAAAATCATTGCAACCATAGGAACCCCAGCACATTGGATCACTTTGTTATTTATTTCCTGGAAATTCATCATACAATGAGGGTCAAAAGAAAACCAGTGACCTATCGATCCTTAACTCAACATCTACTATATCAATTCGGTCCCAATAAATTCATTAGGAGCAAGCAAGTCACAATGAACCTATTTCTCTCCTTTACTACGCAATCTTCCTACTCCAACACACACCTCCTTTTATTTCAGCCTCTGCCACAGCACAGCACAGCTAAACCCCACTATCTAACATCTCTTACTTTTAAAAATTAATTCACTCAACAGTGACCCTACAGCCTTTTCCATCTCAGGCAGGGATGCAGCTCCTCTTCCTCCACCCACGCTTGCATCAACACACTCTGCTAAAGCCCCCAGCCCCCTCTGCTTTAGCCATCAGCTCATGCCAGCCTGCGTTTTTATCCTCCACATGTGACAATCCATCTCTCCAGCTGTTAACACCTGTGTCCTACCAAAGTTGGACGTGCAGCATGTGCTATTTAACCATTTTTATGTTTCCTCTGTAAGAGTCCCATTTACAGCCGGGCTACAAAAAAGAGCGGTAGACCTTGACCATCTAATCCTTTTACAAATCATCCTTCTTATTGTAATTTTACTTTTAGGACCTGGAAAATGTAGACAATGAACAAACGCCAGAGAGAAAATGATCAATGTGTTTTTCTTTTTTCTAAATCGTTAAACGTCAAATAGAACGATTTGCAAAATAGTCAATGTTTAGCCAAAAAAAGAGAAGTGCTGCAGTTGACCATTTTTGGCCCCAATATCCTTCTTGAAGCATCTCTAATAAATATAGTTCATTGATTTTAACTATATACTTGTCTTATATACTTGATGAGAACAATGGATTTTATTCGCCTTAACGATCTCAAAACATTCTCTATTAACCTTGATGGAAAGAGATGGCACAGCACTTTTAAATACAGGGATGAGTTGGAGGGAAAAAAACTAAACAAAGATTACTATACTGAATATTCAAATCATCTCCTCAATTCTGCAATACTGCCACCAATTCTGTTATCTGACACACAAACAAACAAGTGTATGTGTGTGTGTGTGGGGGGGGGGGGGGGGTCCTTTAGGCATATTTTTAAGTTCTGATATATTTTTCTAAACACAAACTCGAGTGCTCCAATGTTTAAACATGGATCTTCCACACAAAATGTGAACAATTTGTTAGATCTGCTGAAGGCAATATGCAAAGACCGCGTTAATTGAGACGGAGGTGAAAACACACAATAGTCCGGTTAATTCATGGAAACATGCAGACAAGATGATAAGATGATTAGTATAATTATATGCTCACTCACTAGCAGCACCTGTCAGCAAGAGAGTGAACCTCGGTTGCCCACGCAAGGGACGAGACCTTTACTGTAGAACATTGTTGGTGAAAATGCTCATTTAGCAAAGTTGCTTTTGCAGCATAAAGGCATTTTTTTTACAAGGTCATAATTTGCATGCTGGTTACCATTTTGTGTGTGTGTGTGTGTGTGTGTGTGTGTGTGTGTGTGTGTGTGTCTTACATTTATTTGTAAAATATAACCTTAAGCTTTTTGGGTTTTTGATGTATTTTGATTTGGTGTTCATTTTTAAAACAGGGACCACACATTCTGACACTCACTTGGTAAAATTCCATTCGGTATTTTGATGCCATTTTGCATCCCTGACCCTCCTGATTACTTACATTGTTTAATTTAAAAGGAAAAGCGATCTTCTACCTACAGTGCATTCTGTGTGAAGGAGATAAGGACATTAAAAAGATATCTCACCTGATGCTCAACAGGCGTGAAGACGAACAAACAAATTATAATCATTCTCTTAAAATGCAGTGCTCCTTTAAAAGAGATGATATATCATTTGTTTATTGGTAAATGTTCAGTGCTGCTCATATATATATATATATATATATATATATATATATATATATATATATATATATATATATATATATATATATATATATATATCGAGAGATAGATAATATAATTATACTATAATGACTTATATAATCACTTATTCAACTAATTAATTATGCTATCAGACAATCAGACAAGAGTAGGTCAATCCAAAGCAGATATGTATATTTATAGCTTGTATGCATCCTCCCAAAGCCAATGCGTTTGGGAGGTCTTGCTTTTAGATGATTACCCACTGCTGTGAGTCCCATCTACTCAAGTGGCAAATGTATTAGAAATTATTGGACACCAACCAAAAAAGTGATCTAATGCAAATAGATACAACTAAACCAACAAATCAAATATAAACTTGGGGGGGATCGCGGCTGTAAAATTCGCAACTACTTTGACATTGTGTCCAAAGTTATCTCTAAGTTAAAGTCAAGGAATTCATTTGGAATTACTTCCCAATCGTAGAAAAAAAACCTTTAATTAACTAAATAAGCTGTAAATATGTTTATCTGTTAATCAGGGTTCATAAACGTGAACTGTCTGTAATATTTTGGAACTAAATATAATGAAGTAAGCATAATATACCTTAGTAATTATGTATTTATTCAGAATAGTTATTTATTTGTGCATATTTATACATTTTTACAACTTTTATAGCCGCTGTCATGCTGCTATGCATAGTTCGTTGTTAAAGTGCTTAATAAGTGAAATGAATTGATTTGAATTGAAGCATAGCGAGATATTTAAATAGATTAGCACATTAATACAGACAATAGCTAGTAAGTTATTTCGTACATTTAGATAGACCTACTTGGAATGTATCTGATCTATAATATAATACTGACCAAAACATTAGCAAGTCGCTAGTCAGTGTTTGGCTATAAGCTATGTGAGTTAAGAATACCATAGCTTATAGCCAAAAACTGACTAGCAACTTGCTAATGTAAAAGTCAATACCTTCGCCTTGTTGTTGTTTTTAGTTGACCAATACCACAAGTATATCTTACGTAAGTACGTTATCTACAGACACATAATGTACCTGTGTGTTCCTCATTCTGAAAAATCTGTTTGTCATCCATTCGATCTTATTAATCTGACTAGCACAAGCTAATATACTCTTGTGGGTATTTTATATCATATAATATCGGGTTGTTATATCATACTTTTTCAAAAATGCAAATCGGGTGTTCACAGTGCATATTTCAGGTACCTGGTGTGGTGTTGAAGAACAAAAACATTGTTATGTCTGGACTAAATAACATAACATTTTAACATTTTGTCTGATTAAACCCAAACACCATTCGCTGCTACGTTTTGGGATAAGTAGTTTTAGAATATGTATGAGGATTCTAAAGAGAAACCAGAAAAAGAAGCACCTCAAGACTTTGTTTTCAATGGATACTTTTCCTGTAACCAAAGACCTGTAGCTAGTACCCAGGAGCACCTATGTTGGAGAATCCATTCGTCAGTGTGAATCCGAGACCAAAGAGAAGACGGGATGAGTTTCTTGTTTCTCATTCTGTGGAATTTCTTTTGTTTCTGGTCAAACTAATTCTGTTAACAAAGAGTCCCAGTCCATACTGGCTCTTGATGTATCGCATGCACTCTAAAAGACGTATCTGTGAATTAGGGCTAATGCATTTGGGTTTCATTTAGAAACCTAATAAACCCCCTTGGCAGATTTGAACATGTCTGATGTATGTGTATTGGTGCTTAGGATTTGCCATAACTGAAGAAGTAAGAACAAATGGACAATGTAATTAGAGAGTGATTAGGAGAGCACTTAATTATTTCAAACTAGACAACTGTGTTTTGTCTGAAAGGGGGAAAAAAAAGAAAATAATGTTTCTGCCACAGAATGTGTGCCTCACTACTCTGTAATTGATTTCTCGCTATTTACTTTCTCCTCTAATCATGGAATATAATCATGGATTGCGTCAGGGAACAATGGCATCTTGACGATTTTTGATTGCAACCCGGAAAAAAAAAAAAAAGGTGATGAGAGTGCCGAAGGCATCGGTTCTGTTCAGCACAGCTGGTTTGGGGAGATGAGGGAGGGCTGTTTCCAAAACACGGCGCATGAAGTTTTTACGGTAGGAATGCTCGGGATAAAATGGAAGCTACAAAAACAAATTCGGATCTGGACGAGTTTTTGTGTTAATTTTGACCTTTTTTTTGTCAGATTGTATACATCTTGCTAGTGAGGACCGCGGTTCTCGTTCTCAGGCACGTTCACGTCATGATTATGGATTTGTGTGTGATCCGTGTTTAAAGCCAAGCTTACATACACTAAAATAGCACTTTTACAGCAGATGGTGTGAAGTGGCTCAGGCTTGTTAAAATTAACCATGATTCTGTTGCTGTTTCTAAGTGGGTCGTGCTGTACCGGAGATTATTCATTCATTCGTTTCTCTTGTAACCTGGGAACACCAGGTACATAGCAGGAATACACCTGGATACAATGCCAGGGCGTCGCTGAGAATCAGACACATAGTCATTTGGACATGATCCACATACTGGTATGTTTTTGGGAGGTAACCAGAGAATCAAGAGCAGACATGCATAAGGAATAGAATAGAATAGCCTTTATTTGTCACATATACATTACAACACTGTGAAATTCTTTCTTCGCATACAATAGCTTGTTTAGAAGCCGGGGTCAGAGCACGGAGTATGGCCGTGATACAGAACCCCTGGAGCATAGAGGGTTATAGCTTGAACCCCCAATCTTCTGATCAGTAGCACAGCACCATAAACCACTGAGCTACACCCCTCCCCATGGAAATAACATGGAAAACCCAACACACATTTGTAACTCCTGGGCTCCTGAGAAAGGCCCTTAATCCTTTCTGCTCCAGGGCTATTTTAACACGGCTAACCCCAGCTTCCTTACATCTCTGGGATATGCGAAGTGAGAATGTGCCGTAAAAACCCCATTAGCAGTGTGGTGAATACCATGAAGATATACTACATCTTGTATTTTAATATAGTTGAAAGAGATTTAAACTACACTTTTTAGTTGTTTGTTTCCATCAATGCGGATATGTGCAGAAACTCCTCCTAGCTACAAGTAGTGTAATGCCTATCCAACATCCAAAGCCGAACAGGATATCGATTATCAGGAGATGGTATTGAGCCGCACTGCTGATTGGCAAACTCATTCACACTTACCTTCACAAGCTTTCTATCAGTTTATTCTTGCGTTTGTCTTAATGTGTAAAAGGTCTGAACGCTGTGCAAAGCTACGGCGAGGTAAATGAGTTCCTCGTCCTGATGGCACGTGAAATAGTGCAGCGTTTTACAAAGCACTTTAGCGAGCGGTTTATTGTTAATAATGGCCTGCGTTAGATTTATAAAACAGAAGGAGCTATTCCATTTGAGCTTTATGAAAGGAGGCAGATTCATAACAGGTTTTGGGCTATTTTAACATGGAAACTGGCAATCCATCTATGTTGTACACACATCGACATGCACTGCTGTTTTTTCCACCATGGTTGTCAGTGTAAAAGACAGATTACCACGCTACCCAACAAATGAGCCATTACTTTGCAATCGATCTGGCATGGTTTATAATAAAGCATGTTCTTGAGTGTAGATCACACTTCTTTTGTTTTTTGGGGTTTTTTTTGCTCAAAGCATAAGCTGTGCTTATGTTAGATGCAGGAAACACACCAGACTATGTCTGTACTGTCTCTCCAGGGAGACTGAGACCCTCACGCGCACACACACACACACACACACACACACACGCGCGCGCGCGCACACACATCCACATCCACCCAGGGACACAAACACATGCCGCAATGAGAGGGGTGTACACTTTCCTTTTTTGCTTTAATTAAAGCATGCAGTAAGTGTGAAATTAACTCTCTCCTGCATCGGCCTGACAGCCCTGAGTGGGAGTGTGAATCAGGTTCTTTTGTCTCTCACGTAATTAGCACCAGCCGTGATGAGAGCACGGCACCAGTCCACTTAAATGAGGAGCCACCAGCATGATGAAAGGGGAGACAGGAGGAGAAATGAGCGAGAGGAAGATGGAGGAGGATAGAGAGAATGAGACACAGAGAGAAAGAGAGAGAGAGTGAGAGAGAGGGGGGGGGATAGAAAAAGGGTTGGTTTATTACCACCTGAAAAAAAAAAGGAAAAAAAAGGACAGTCGCTTCCCAAGTCCCTTGATAATTTGGCAATACAACGCCATTCCGTCACCCTCTGTTGAAAGGGGAGAAGGCGAGGAGGAAAGCCGAGAGAAAGCAGGAAAAATGAGTGCAAGCAGCCTGACAGATGGTACAATTTTCAGAGGGAGAAAGGTAGGGAGTCTTATAAGTTTAAGAACTGATGAAGACAAAATGGGCTTTTAGACACACATAATAACTTGTGAGGGTTCGTCCTGCTCCTCGCCGCTTTTCACTCTGACACTACACTGGATCTTGTCTTTGTCTACACCTCTAGTGTGTGCTCAACATTATCTGAATTTTAAAAAAATAAAGAGGCACCTTGAGTCATCTGAGCTGCCCTTTATGTGGGTAAGACCAATTTCCTGAATGCCAGTTGCTGAAAATATTAGAAATAGTACACATGAAGGTTGAAGGGGGAAAAAAGTCATAACAATGACCAACGCTTGTGAGATTGTGATTGCTATGCTAAATTCTACAGCACAATATCAGGAAATGAATTAAACAGATTTTATTTTGAAAGGGTTTTGATTTTTTTCTTCCCCCTGCTAATTAGCTGAAGCACAGAGCAGAGCTGAAGCACCCATGTTCCTATTTAAAAGGAAAAAAACCCACATATTCTTGAACATAAAAAAGAAAATCACCTTTTCACTCTTCCTCCTGATTTCACTACGTTAGCTTTAACTAAATTAATGGGAACTTAGTAGTTTTAAGGTCTATGCAACATAGTATTACCTTATTTATGTTCATATTGGTATTCAACGAATAGTCCAATGTATTGATATTAGTACTGGACTTTTTTAACTGGACACTAGCAAAACAAAATGTGTTTGTTATTTTTGTCACTAGGATTGAGTCCCCAGGATAATATCTTATATATCTTCAGTGGGATGTTAAATGTGAGATTTTAGTGATTATGTATTGTATCATGTTGCACTAGTCCAGCTACAGTTCAATAGTAGTTAACAAGCAAACTATTTCAGCAGTCTCATAGATGAAAAGATTAAAAAGGCGATAATTCCTTCTCTCACTCGATATTTTTTTTTGTTACTTTCAAAACCATATTAATAAGAGATCCAGCATTGCAATTAGTGTCATAGCAACAGAGCCAACAAACCCAGGACACAAAGTTCCAAAATGCAATGAAATGCAGCTGCACAATGTAGTTGTTATGAATTGTTCATTTTAAACCCAGCTCAGCTAGTCTCCGAACATGATGAGCATGATGGTATCAAATAGTGTTGCATTATAACGCCAGTGCCAAAGAAAAGAAATGTAAAATTTGAATGAAATGTTTAGCAAATCTAATAAATTCATATTTGATTCATAATGGAACACAAAAACATATCAAATGTTAGATAAAATATTGTATTAAAAGACCATTCTAAGGACTGAATGAATGTGATGGCTACAACACATCTCAACAAAAATGGTACATGGGTCCATCCCACTCTGTCTCTTCTTTTAGCAGCAGTCTGTATATGTTTGTAACCAGTTGCTGAAGTTGGGCGGAAAAAAAATGGGCCCAATTTGTGCCTGATACAGGATTATAACTATTCAACTGTCCTGGGTCTTTATATATATATAGTTTTTATTTCATGATGCACCAAATGTTTTTAATTGGTGGAAGTTCTGGAGTACAGCCCAGTTTAGCACTTCTACTACAAAGCCATTCTGTTGTAACAGATGTAGTACTCTATGTGGTTTAATATTTTCCTGATAAAATATGCATAGCATGTTTCCTGAACAAAAGCATTATCTGGATGGAAATATTATTGCTATACAGTATGTGCAGTATGTACACACACACACAAACACACACACACACACGTGTTCATAGGCAATGGTGTCTGGAGGGAGAGCGAGAGAGAGAGTGAGAGAGAGAGAGAGAGAGCGAGAGAGAGATAGAGACAGCAGAATATATATATATATATATTTCAAGACTAATAGTGGCTTTTAAGATATGCAAGCTGTCCATTCCATAGGCCTTCTGAATCCTGCCCTCACAAGAGACATAGGCTTTTGAACTGTGTGCTATGGTCCCTGTACTCCTTAGTCTGGAGGACATGGTGTCTATTGTGTCTACGAAAAAGAGATTACATTTAAATTTTTCAGACCACAGAACAGTTTTTCACAGTTTTGCCTCAGTCCATTTTAATAAGCTTTGGCCCAGTTAAATAGCTGTGTTTCTGCATCATGCTCACACATGTATTCTTCTTTCCATGATGGAAATTGAACCTGCAGTTATGAATGAATGACAAACAGCGTTCATAGGCATTGATGTCTGGAGGGGTTTTTAAGCCCATACAGTGATTTCCATTACAACACCCTGCCTGTTTTAATACAATGCTGCCCGAGGGCCCAAAGACCATGAGCATCCAATATTGATTTCTGCCCTTGTCCTGTGCTCACAGAAGAAAAATTCCAGAATATTAGAAGCTTTCATTGGTATAATGTGCTGTATATGATAAGATATGCTTTGCAATTTGACAGTGAGGGAAATTATTCAGAAATTGTTTCACAATTTGCACTTCTTGCAGATTGATGAGCCGATCATTTTTTCCATTCTTTTTTTATGTTATTGACCTGTTGCCAATTTCCCTGGATTAAACATCTATTTCTTGTTTTTCACATGTTGCATAGCATCAAATTTAAACATACCATGTGTTCTATGGTCAATAAAATATGGGTTTATTATTATTATTATTTTTGGGGTTGCAATGAGAGGGGAAAAATGAGAAATACTTTTCACTACTACATCCTGGGTTATCTATTAAGTTTTTTTATTGAAATGTTTCTGCCCGAGTACAATATGTAGATGATATTTAATCACATTTAATGAGAGCGAATAATCTACCACGAGTCATGGAGGAGTTTTCCATTAAACAACAAAAACCAAAGAAAAATTGATTTTCAGTTTACATCCCTGCATCAAATGCTGGTGTTTTGAAATGTCAACAATTTTAATCGCGATGCTGAGACAAATCCGCTTTGTCTGCCATCATTTCCACGCCTATTAGTAAGCAAAACATGCGGGTGCTAAACCTGCTAATTTCTTTCAATAACTGACAATACAAATCCCTGAGCTTTTGTTATCATTATGCAGCATCACACTCAAGGGTTTATTCAGGACTTCCTCTTTAGAACACTAATGTCATGCTGAGTCACTGTTCACCAGCATGAGCATTTTGTTTACACGGGCTCCTTGCTATCGATCTGCCCTTGTGGTAATAGCAATCTGTCTCCCAATATCTTAATTGGTTAAGTGATTTCATTGATCCTTAAATTGTTCCCTAAGTTTATTTGCAGCATGTCTACGAGAAGACCAGAGCAATGACCATCATTCCCTTCCCTCAAGCCGCCACCACTTGCTCCCGACCCCTTTAATGGGGCTATAATTGATATATCCACTGCCAAGGGGGATGAGCCTGCATTGGCAATGGGGAAGTGTTGTGTAACACTGATTAGGATCATGCTAATGCCATCATTAGATCGTTACTAGCATACGGCATCAGTCAGCACATGGGACCCCGTTTCTCAGAGCTCATCTGCATATTCCCGACTACACACTGGATTTACCATGATGAAATGAACCGAATAGCATATAAACGTTCTACATACATGGTCTGCCTTAGGTCTGTCTAGTGTGCTTTTTTTTATGCACGCGTTTAATCTCTTTATTGCTGATAGAGTAGAAGGGGTGGGGGTGGGGAAGAGGGGGTTGAATCTGACCTAACTAGCATGGTAGAGTTGAAAGCTAAATGCTGAATGCTCAGCAGCTCTCCTCACACTGTTATCTCTAGCCCATATGTGTACCTCAGGGACATTCTTCCTGCTCTAATTTACTTTCCGCCATGTCGCCTGAGCTCCAGGCACAAAGTCGAGTCCATTTCTCACTTCTGTAATTCAGATTAAACAATTAGAACGTTTTTATGAAGACTACATTGCTCTTGCCGCTTCTCATAAACCAGAGAACGAGAGCAGGAAACGGTTGGAATAGTGGCGAGTACGTCTGAGACGGCACGAGTGTCACTCCCCGCCGCCAATCTATGCTATAA
This sequence comes from Kryptopterus vitreolus, assembly GCA_030449085.1. Classification (NCBI taxonomy): domain Eukaryota; kingdom Metazoa; phylum Chordata; class Actinopteri; order Siluriformes; family Siluridae; genus Kryptopterus; species Kryptopterus vitreolus. The sequence goes on from JACRUU010000012.1 coordinate 21,248,910, forward strand.
TCTCTATAACGCACAACACGAGTCAAATGCTATCGTCCAGAACCTTGAGGATGCTGAGAAGGATTGAACTACTGACCTCTATTACACCTATATTGGAGATTAACTGCAATACCAGCTCTGCTATGGGTATCAATTGCATCAATGGTTCCAGTGGCCTCAGGATGAACAGAGAGCGTGAACAGCCTCTGAAAATCATAAGAGGGACACAAGGAACATTGTCTGTGGTTTAGTACTTAATGCAATTCAAACTTGAACATGTTTCTTCGACATATTGCTCCGTTTTAGTCCAGTTGTCTCACCACCGCTTTTTCTAAAATAAAAGATTTGAAAATGTTTATCTTTCATCCTAATGCCGCCTTCACCGTCATCGGTGTGTAGGTAACAAGCTGACCTGCAAAAATCTATCGTACAGCTATATTGCATTATAGGAACATTGAGTGTTCACTGATAGGAACATTGATATTTGATATTGATATTGATATTATCATTCATTCATTCATCTTCTACCGCTATATCCGATCTTCTCGGGTCACGGGGAGCCTTTGTCTATCTCAGGCGTCTATGGGCATTAAGGCAGGATACACCCTGGATGGAATGCCAACCCATCGCAGGGCACACACACTCACATTCACACACACATTCATACACTAGGGACAATTTTCCAAGGTGCCAATCAACCTACCGTGCATGTTTTTGGACCAGGAGGAAACCAGAGAACCCGGAGAAAAACCCCCTGAGGCACGGGGAGAACATGCAAACTCCACACACACATGGCTGAGACGGGAATCGAACCCGGATCCTGGCGGTGTGAGGCGAACGTGCTAACCACTAAGCCACCGTGCCCCCGATATTGATATTAATATGTCTTATTTCTAACTAATGAACAAAACATTGGAAACTTTGGAAGTAAGATAAAGATGATAATAATATTTTTTAATACACCACAAATATTCATATTTTTGTACATATAATGCTTAGTGCAAAATAATAAATACGATATATATATATATAATAGTGTTAATAGAAAAGTTCAACCCAGGACAATCAGGTCACTCTTTCCTAACCTCATGCCGTATATGTTCCCAGCATCCAGAGGCTGGCTTTGATACAGAGGTAGAGACTCTGCATTAGTGTGGGATCTCACAATGCGTGATGGAAGGAGGTCGATACTGAGGTGCCCCATTAGGGCCAGGAACATCCCACCCTAGCCCAATTAGAGCAACACAATTGCCAGCATCAACAGTCCATTATGTCTCTCTCTCTCTCTCTCTCTCTTTCTCTCTCCTGCAGAGAGGATTCACTGATCTGCCCATTAGAGCCATGGCCCATTAGCTATTAAGACAGCCATGCATGCATGGAGCACGGGTGCAAATGTAGCCTGGGAAATCTATGAGGTAGGCGTATATTCAGAATGGATACAGGGTCTATACAATGAGCGGATAAAGTAGAGTATTTGAATAGGAATAATGGTGATGACAATTCCCTCTAGGATCCTTTATTTTCCTTAAAAGTAAGAGAATATTTAGAAGAAAAAGAAAATTCTCTTTTGGCAAGGTGGCAAGCTATCAGAAAAGGTAAAAAAAAAAAAAAAAAAAGACAAATAACAGGTCCATTTCTTGTAAACGCACATTCACGGTTCGTGTGGTAATGCTGCTGTATACCTCTCAAATGGTGGCCTCTTTTAAACTAGTTTTTTAAACTCTTTTAAACTAGTATCCCGCTCATAAAACCACACAGGACACTTTTAAATACACTTTTAAAAAGTGTGTTTAATAAGTATGTGCAAGCCCATCTATACTGTATATTTTACAATTGCCACTTATTTTTGCAACATGAAGAGGATGCTCAAGTCTAATAGCGATGACTGTGCTGTCTATGTGTTTTGTCTAAGACTGTTTAAACAACTTTGAAACACATTCTCAGCTTTCATTAAAGCAGACACAACATTTTACATTTAAAATGAACATATTTCAACCACGCATCTTAATTATCATAAAGACATTTAGCATGAGAACAATGATTTAACACAAAGCCAGTGGACCTAAATGTCAAATACATGAATAATCACTCCATTAAGCTGCGTCTAAACAGCTAGTGGCTTGATTGAAATAAAACAAACCAAAAAAAAAGAAAAAGAAAAATACATTTGCTGACTAAAATATAGAACAGTCATCCACTTTAACAAAAGATTCTCTTTGGTTGATACCGTCCGACAGGTCACACACAGTATAGCCGCAATTGAATATTAGTATGCATTCATTTTGTAATGGCTATTAAAATCCCCATCTCCATCAACCTGATTGAATTAATTGAAATGTTTTTGTTGGCAAGAGCCCTTTATAAAATCAAGTTCAGTAAGTCCTGCTAAATGCTGAACATGTGTGTATGGCAAATTAGACCGCGTGTCGAGCCAGGAAACGAGATCAGGAGTGACTTTCCAAACAGGAGATATTGTGTAGTGCCAGTTGGAGTACAGAAAGTGGAAAATTGGTTCTGTGGTTGCAATTTAGAATATTTTAGCAACTCGCTGGGGTCCAGAACAATTTATGTAACCCGCCACATTATGTCCAATGCCAAGTTGACCAACAACATCTCTTTTTATAATGTATACATTATATATTCAGCACCTTTTGCATGAAAATAAAATTATTTCATTTATTCATCTTCAACCACTTATATCCAACGTCTCTCTCGGGTCGTGGGGGAAACCTGTGCCTATCTCAGCCGTCTCCGGTCATCAAGGCAGGACACATCTTGTATGGTATGCCAACCCATCGCTGGACACACATACACATACACACACTCACATTCACTAGGGACAATTTTCCAAGGTGCCAATCAACCTACCGTGCATGTTTCTACCATGCAAGAAATTAAAAGGAAGCCTATTCACTTTTGGAGCTTTCTCACAAAGAGGATGGTGGTGTTTCTGGATCATGTTCACTTCTTTTTTTCATGATAGAGATTTAACCTGCATTTGTGGTATGACACTGAAAACTGTGATCACAAACTGGAGGTATTAATGAGCCCATTCAGAGCTTTCTATAACAGAAATGTTAAATGTAGCACTGCCTGAGGGCCCGAAGATCATGGGCATCAAATATTGATTTTCACCCTTGTTCCTTGTGCACAGAGATTTCTCCCGATTCTTTGACACTTTTGTTGATGTGTACTGTGAATGATAAAATATTCTACTGTTTTGCACTTTTATTTGAGGAATATTATTTTGAAAATGGTCAACAATGTATAGACACAGTCTCTCACAGACTGGTGAAGCTCTTCCCCTCTTTAAATCTCCCAGACAGCAAAATTTCTGTGGCGCAGATCTGGCCCACACCTGACACTTTCATGTGGCCCATATGCCGCGCGGAATGACGGCAAATGGGTGGACCGATCCTGTTTGCCCAATTTGGGCAACAAGTAAGTGACAACGGACAACTGATTGTAGCCATGAATAAAACAGACAAACCAGAACTGGCCCAAATCTGGCCCACCTGTATTTTAATTTTGTCCCAGATCTGTCACAGATACGACATCTTGTTCTGGGCCACATATCTCGTGGAATGACGGAACACAGCTCCTGTTTGCCGAACTTGGAAAATTTATATGGGTCCACTTCTGGATGTTGCCCACATTAGCCATTGCTCACTGTGCCAAACCTTTGCCAAAACTGGCCCAGATACATTTTAGGATCACTGGGACACTTCTGGGTCTTTTCCACATTAGCAGGTGCTCATTGTTCCAGACCTTTGCCAAAACTGGCCCAGATATGCTTAAGGGTCACTGGGCCACATTTTGGGCATCTTCTATGGGCCACTTCTGGGTCTTTCCCACATTAGCGGGTGATCACTTTACTAAACCTTTGCCAAAACTGGCCCAGATACATTTTAGGATCACTTAGCCACATTTAGGTCATGTTATGTGGGCCACTTCTGGGTCTTTTCCACATTAGGCGGTGCTCACTGTTCCAGACCTTTGCCTTAGGATCACTGGGCCACATTTAGGGTATCTTATGTAGGCCACTTGAGGCTCACTTCCACATTAGCGGTTGCTCACTGTGCCAAACCTTTGCCAAAACTGGCCCAGATACTGTATGTTTAAGGATCACTGGGCCTACATTTTGGGCATCTTATATGGGCCACTGGAGGCTCACGTCCACATTAGCAGGTGTTCACTGTGCCAAACCTTTGCCAAAACTGGCTCACATTTGGTTAGCAATATTTGAGCCAGTGTCACTATTTTCCACATGGGCCACATTCAAGTTATCAATTCCCGTGAAAAATAAATTTTTGCCTAAAGTGGCTCACGTGAATTTGGGCCATTTTTGCTATTTTACATGGTCCTATCCCAACTTTTCTGTGTCGATTTGTAACCATGTTTCCCGGAATTAAAAGTTCCTCATTTTGTTCCTTATAATGTTACATTTTCCCAGTTTAAACATTTTGAAAATCACTGCATTCCAATATTATTCATATTTTATTCATATCCCAACTTTTTTGGAATTGGGGTTGTACCATATCCGATCCGAGTTTCCACTAACAAATTTCCAATTAGAACGAAGGAGAAAATGTTGACACATGTGCTGTCTATTTGAACTTAAACTGTCTCCCTTATGAAGCTGGATGAATCTGGCTGAAAAGATGTCAAGAGTGAGCAATCCTTTATCACTGATAATGCTACTTTCTGTGCCAGCGTTCCACTTCGCAGCTTCAGGGTCCTCGGCTTGATCCTGAGTTCGGGTTCCTGTCGAGTTGCTCATGTTCTCTCGGTGTCTGTGTCAGTCTCTGGTTTATTCCCACTTCCCAAAGGCATGTATATTCATTGAATCAGCTACTCTAAATTCACCCCTGTATTGAAAATGTTCTTTTTTTTTTTATTCCATGATGCCCTGGAGTCCCATGTATAATCCTAGATAGATTCCCAATGAATGTTTTTCTAATTTAAGTTATCATATTTGATAGATTGGATTGCCCTGCCACCTAGCTCTGATTGAAACACTGGTGTTTCAGTGCTGTTGCTCTTAATCTGGTGATCTTGTGAAAAAAAAAAAATAGCCACTGGGGTACCCTTGTGTAAAGCCCATGAAAGCTTCTAGAAAAGCCTCACCTATTGGACCAGATGCCTCTCTGCTGCCATATGTGCCAGCATTCCAACACTGCATCTGTTGACTCTTTAGCTTTCACTGCACTCAGCCAGTTTCGGATTCTGAATATAATACATGCATTTTTTTTTTTTTTTTTTTTACAAAAAAAGAATAATCTTTCCTTAACACAGAGCTTTCTTATACATGCAAAAATATGCAAAGATGGGCTTTAAGGTTTTCACCATTCCTCTCAAGAAATGCTTCAGCTATCACATGACTGACCCCAGTCTCAAATATAAAGTAGAAAAATTGTTATATAATGCATCATTTCTGCCACACACACACAAAAAATAAAAAAATAAAAAAATTAGCTTTGATGTTAAATCTGCCTTTAATCTGCTGTTCAAAGTCGGAGTAAATACCTCTGGAAACCTTACCAGAAGCTCCCAGAGGATCATTTCCGTGCCTATCATAGCCTTTGATTCCCTGAGTACTTTACTGTCATTAAGTCTTATTAACTCCACTCATTTTATTGAAGGAAGTGCAGTTGTGCAAAAGAGACACTAGATTATTCATCTCTCCTCCTCCTGATGCAACAAACTCATCCGCTATACAGGAGAATGGGCAATCCGTGAGTAGTTCAGCAGGTTTGGAATTCTTTCCATAACATACAATATAGACATAAACTGAAGCAAATAAACCATCCTGATTTTGAGAACTGGGCTTACTGGTAAACATCATGCACCGTGTCCATGGTCACTTACTATTGTTAATGGATTATTTATTTGCTTCTTGGTACAGTGCGAGTGTGTGAATTGGAGTCTGATGGCCAGTAAAGAGAAGATAATGTAATTGTGTCAGAGAAATATCACCAGGGCTGAACTATTTATTCTGTAGCATATAACAGAAGGAAACACAATGGCACCAAAATGGGGCAGGGTATAAACTAAGTCTTTTTTCTTTTTCCTTTACCACACTACCTTTGCTTCCCAGTCTATAAACACACACACAAGCACGCACAAATAAAACCCAAGCGGCACATGCAATCTAATTAATAAATGTGGTCTTTCTTTGGGACACTATTATTTGGTTTCATATCTGACGGATCACACTTTCTTTCACTTCCCTCCTACAATTTATTTATTTTTCTATAACCGCCACTACTACTACTATTTTAGAATAGAATAGCCTTTATTTGTCACATATACAGCCGATCAAAGTGAAATTCTTTCTTTGCATTATTACTACTACTACTACTACTACTATTACAAATAATAAAGCTACTACTACTATTACTACAACTATTACCGGTACAACTGCTACTTCTACTGTTATTACTACTAAAACTATTATTATTGCTACAATTACTAAAACTACTACTACTGCTAGTATTACTACAACAGCAACTACTACGAATGCTACGATTACTTCAACTACCAAAAGTAATACTACTATTACTACTTAAACTCTTACTATTAATACAACTACCAAAACTACTACTATTACTACTAAAATTACTACTACAACTATTACTACTAAAGCTAATACTATTACTACAACTACTACTACTACTATTACTACATTTGGCAGACTCCCTTATCCAGAGCGACTTACAACGGTGCAAGTGAGGGTTAAAGGCCTTGCTCAAGAGCCCACTAGTGGCAGCTTGGTGGTGGTGGGGGTTTGAACCTGTGATCTTCCAGTCCAGAGTCCAACACCTTAACCACTAGGCTACCACCTCCTTATTACTGAAACTACTGCTACTAAAACTACTACTAAAACTACTGTTATTACTACTACTACTACTACTAATAACAATAATAAAGCTACTCCAAATACTCCTACTACTAAAACTGTTAGTATCATTACTACTACATCTACTAACACAGCTACTACTAAAACTGCCAGTACAACTAAAACCACTTGGTAGCTCAGTGGTTAAGGCATTTGGCTCTGGACTGTTACATCACAGGTTCAAGTCCCTGGGTCACCAAGCTTCCACTAGTGGGCCCTTGAGTAAGGCCCTTAACCCTCAAGTCGCTCTGAATAAGGGCGCCTGCCAAATGATGTAAATGTAAATGTACTATTGCTACTAAGAAGAAATAGAACTCACACACATCCACAAATCTGAAATCTGAAGACATGTGGCTTGTGTTATGCATATAATTAAGTAAAAGAAAAATTTTATTTACAAGTTTTCTATTCATGATTTTTCCACTCTTCTCGAAACCAACTGTCAATCATGCTGGAAAAATTATTGACTTTCTTATAACCTGAATCTGCTAAATCCATGAATATCTTCGCCCATACTCTAACTTGTCCACAAGCCACATTGTCAATAATTAATTTGCCTGAAATCCGTAATGAGAAAGTACAGTATGACGATATTCCCAATGATAGTCAAAATCTATAGATTAAATTTAGACACAAATGTGTCTTGCATGAATAACAAGTGGCACACTACGATTTTTACCACACTATTTTTTTTTTACTGCGTATAGATTCTAGACTACACACATATCGATCTTGCATACAGTATCAAACAAAACTGAGATGAAAAAGGAACAGAAAATAAGCGAAATGTAAAAAACTTTTTAACTATTCAAGTTCTAATGTATCCGTGTAAATGCTTCATATGGAAGAATATTAAGATTTTTCTTAAGAGTAGTACCACGGTAAATTGCCTGGAATGTGAAAATTGACCACAGGCTTCCCTGTGTTTCCATCTATGTTGATGTATCCTGCACACCCTACAGCCTGTTCTGTACCAGAAAAGGCACTCATTTTGGGCTTGTTCTGAAGAACATGGAGATCATTTCTTTTTTACATACAGTAAGTGAAACCTATACAGACATGTATCTTCTCCTATTAAAGCCTCATAATAAAACGGCTAGTATTAGATGTTATAATTATTATATTATTATTATTAAACACCTTGTGATTATTAATGTTCCCAAAGCACAGCTGAGTTAGATTCACTAAAATTTGCTGATCTTGAGGGAAAAAAAATTATATATATATATATATATATATATAGATATATATATTTATTCATTCATTCATCTTCAACTGCTATATCCAATCTTCCCTCGGGTCACGGGGAGTCTGTGCCTATCTCAGGCGTCTATGGGCATTAAGGCAGGATACACAGTGGATGGAATGCCAACCCATCACACGACACACACATATTCACATTCACACACACATTCATATACAAGGGACAATTTTCCAAGGTGCCAATCAACCTACCGTGCATGTTATTGGACCGGGGGGGGGCGACGACTGGAGAACACGGAGAAAAAACCCCTGAGGCACGGGAAGAACATGCAAACTCCACACACACACACATGGTGGAGGCTAGAGGGGAAGTGCTAACCACGCCCCACCCCCCCAGGGGCTCCCCCCCCTCTCTCTCTCTCTCTCTCTTCAAGAATCGTAGACCATCATCTACGTGATCATTAGAATCGTACCTTAAAGGAAAACAACCTAAAACCCACATTACCCTAAAAAAACCCAGTTCATATTGTATCTTTTGAAATGCTCAATCATTGTTCTTTATCTATTATTAACCTGCTCAATTTGTCTTCTTTGTAGCCTTCCGATTTGATTACTTGTATCATATATGAGGGAAAAGGAGAAGCAAGTGTCTATTCTTAGCTTTTTACTAGTGGATATAGACATTTTATTACAATTGTACTTTATCCCAGTAAAATGAACACGAACTAAACAAATATATACACAATAATTTACATGTATAAATATAGAACTAAACGAAAGAATCTAAACAAATACACATAAATACTCATATTACTTTCTGTAAAAAAAAAATAGCGATGAAGCAAAAAAAATTACATTTTGTGTAGAAAAACCCAAAAGTAAATAAAGAAACATTGATATATTCCAGCTCTTTTGCAAGAGCAAATGCACTTTATCTTGGGAGGAATGATGCAGAATAAGCCTCTTATATAGCAGGCCTTCCCTCATCTCTGTACTGTTTGTCACTAAGCTGCTATGTGTGCTAGGCGAAGAAACATCAAAGGGCGACAATAATATTTGTATGCAAGTGTTTGGAATAATATTCTCTTCCGCACAACAACAACAACAACAACAACAACAACAACAAAATGCCTTAAGGCTCATGACAACTGAAAAGAAACAGCCCAGTGTTAACAGCATCCGACTGGATGCATAAAGCTATTAGGATGCTACAGAGGCTCGTCTCCATTTGGAGGGAATAATAATTATTTGGTTACTCTTTGAGTCCTTCGTTTAGTGGCTGGTCCAGTTTGGGGATGGGGGGGATCAAATTCTGTTAGTATACTGAATGGAACCATGTTTTAATATTTGTTTTAGTTCAGCGATATCTTTCTCTTTTTCATATTCATATCTATTCATGTTCATGTGGAGATAAGGAAAGGGGGGGGGGCGCTCTGCAGGAGAGGGCTATATGACACCCCTCCATCTGGACGCATGTCCTTTTTAACGAAAACAACTCAAGTTTTTCATGTAGCCTCCACACTTCCTCCTCCCAAGGCTAACGCGGTGGCCTCTGATAATTCGTTCTGCTCTCACTTTCTCTCTCTCTCTCTCTCTCTCTCTCTCTCTCTCTCTCTCTCTCTCTCTCTCTCGTCATTACTTCCCGCAGATCCCTGCTGCTGTTTGTGCATCATTTTCTTTTAGAGGGATTATGCATATTTCTGAATGCTAATGAGAGTGGCGCGTTGGTAATCATCACCTGGGCTCCCTGAAGGTTGCTCTCCTACATAGCAGACATGAATAAATTATTAAATGAAATCTAATTTCATTTGCGGAGCAGCTGAATCCAATTCGGCTTTCCCCTTCCGCAGACCGCACATCGGTGACCCCGAGGTTTTAATAATATTATTTAAATATAACAGACACGCAGGCGCAACAATAGAGACATGCTATAGAGCCTTCAGCCACAGCAAAAAAAAAGAAAAAAAGAAGAAGAAGAATATGAAATAATTCAATAAGAGGACTGCAGATACAGTAATATTTGCTGCATGCGAAAGAATGGGAAGGAAACCCACGGATAAAAACTGGACTACTATGTGCATGTTAGATTTATTGGATTAATATTTCTCACTGAAAAATTCTCTTGTACAAAGCATATTGCTGTGGGAAAAAAATACCTTCTATTTACTAATGTACTGTAGTCTCTGCTAAATGATGATAAAACACTGTATACAGTCACTCAGTGTTACGCATTTGGAAAGACAGACACCGGCAGCACCACTTTGCCTTGCTATTTTTAAGTGAATAATAATGTACTTCCACTTCCAAATAGCATGTACAATTAATAGAAAGGCTGTGTTTACTGTTAGACTGTTACAAACAAAAAAAATGGTCCTGTACAAGTCTTAATTCGTGTTTATTACACACACTATTGCTGATAGATGTGCGATCCAAAAGGCTTTTTTTTTGTACGCTTAAAACACATGAAAAACTACTGGCCAATTTGACACTTGTGTATAAATGCTGTGTAAGTCTATAGACTGAGCTACAAAGAAATCAGCCATACTGTTTAATGCGTCATTTCCAGGAAACTGAATGGGACACATGTTGTGCAGTATAATAATAATAATAATAATAATAATAATAATAATAATTCATTACATTTATATAGCGCTATTCTAGACACTCAAAGCACTTTACATTATGAGAGAGGGATCTCCTCATCCATCACCGGTGTGCAGCATCCACCTGGATGATGCGATGGCAGCCACAGTGCGCCAGAACTCCCATCACACACCAGCATACTGGTGGAGAGGAGACAGAATGATGAAGCCAATTGATAGATATGGGGACGGTTAGGGGGCCGTGATGGTCAGAGGCCAATGGGCACATTTTTCCAGGATGCTGAGGACATGCCTCTACTCTTTTTCGAAAGACATCCTGGGATTTTTAATGACCACAGAGAGTCAGGACCTGAGTTTAACTTCTCATCCGAAAGGTCACTATACTGGGGTATTAGGACCCACACAGATCACAGGGTAAGCGCCCCCTGCTGGCCCTCACTCTACCACTCTAACACCTCTACCAGCAGCAACCTAGTATTCCCAGGTGGTCTCCCATCCAGGTACTAACACCGAGCTCATCCCTGCTTAGCTTCAGTCTTGGGCTACAGGGGGATACGGCTGCTGGTTGTACAGTATATCCTTGGATCGGAAACATGTTCCAGAATGACAATGTCCCTGTGCACAATGCCAGCCTCTTGAAAATATGCTTTTTATAGGATGGAGTGGAAGATTCTACAGACCCTGCTATTATGTTCTCCACAAGAGTAGGTGTATCTATAAATGTCATTGACGTTTTTGCTTCCACAAACACTTTAGTCTATTTGTTGCTAGAAGAAAGAGTGAAAAAAATACCCATTGTCTTGTCATTTCTTCCTTAGAGGCAAGACTCCACCATACATACAGTATCATGCATTTCAGCACTACTTTGACAATGATATCGTTCTCACCGGTCTGTTATCTCCTGGACACAGTTTAGACACAGTTTATGCTATTTAATCGCGTAAAAATTACTCTTTTAATAGGAGAATATTGGATGAATCATGTATCTGTCTATTTGGAGGCCCAAAATGGCTTAGTGGTTAGCACGTTCACCTCACACCTCGAGGGTTGGGGTTCCGATTCCAGCCTCCACCATGTTTGTGGAGTTTGCATGTTTTCCCGGTGCCTCAGGGTTTTTTTCTCCGGGATTCTCCAGTTTCCCGTCGGTTGATTGGCACCTTGGAAAAGTGTCCCCAGAGTGTTGTAAAAGTGAGTGTGTGTGATGGGTTGGCATTCCATACATGGTGTGTGTCCTGACTTGATGCCCGAAGATGCCTGACATAGGCACAGGTTCCCCGAGACCCGCGAAAGTCAGATAAAGCGGGCATAATATAAGCATAATATATATAATATATATATATATATATATATATATATATATATATATATATATATATATATATTTGGTGGAAATGATAATGTTGGGTTATTGCACATATTGCTCAAAACAAAGTTTAGCAACTGATTTTGCATAAGGAGGAAGTCTGCAGAGACTCAGAGAGACTGCTGATTTGACGGAAGCTTAAGATAATCAGCTATAACCTGGGAATATAGCAATGGCCCTATTACTGTAAGTAAGTCAAATTTCTATATATAATATATATATATATATATATATATATATCTATATATATATATATATATATATATATATATATGGAAGGAGCTGCTGCTGTAGTCATAAAGATGCATTCTGTGTACGAGGAAAAGACATGCATTACTATGAGGTTCCACAAAAGTGAAGAATGGTTCCCTTTAGGAACAGGATCCTTTCATTTCTTCATGGAGATTTCCAGAAAGATGCTTTATGTGAATTTCTCATTCTAAACATGCCAAACAAACCACAGTGAAAATGTGTAGTAAAATGAACAGTACACAGTAAAACAAATCTATAATAAAAACCTAGTTTTCAAAAGGCAATGTAATCCTGTCCACTTATTACAAAAGAGTTTTCCCCGAAAAGTGTAGCATTCCCGGTATTCACCATATAAAAGAAATTCGAGTTCGACTATACTTCTCATGACACGAGCAGCCATTTACAAAAGTGTGTAACATTTCTGTTTCCATTTTTTCCTTTTCTGAACCGCCTTTGACACTCATCTCTCAGCCCACCAGGAGTAGAGTGTGTGTGCCTGCTGAAAAGACCTCTCAGGCACTGTGGAGACACACAGGGTGCTGGAGGTAGAGCGCGCACACACACACACACACACTGCACCATGCCTCTATAGCTGTCAGGTTGATCACAGGAAGCCCGCTCCTTCGCCACACACCAGCACACATGTCAAAGGAGGACAGGGAGAGGAGAGGAAGCCGGGGCCGTGCAGACTGTAGTGAAGTGACAGGCAATAAAATTCCAAAGTAAGGAGGAGTGAGAGAGCGAGAGGAAGAGTGTCCCTAACGTCTCAACCCATTTTAACCTCACTAAGCCAGTAGGAAGACCGAGTAGCACAGTGGAGTGCTGAAGAAGGGCTGCAGACTTAATCATGGAATTATTATATAGATTCCTTGTACCTATTCCTTAGAGACACCATGATCGTATATTTGGAAAGCGTAAATATTCTGTAACGGTTTTTAGACGCTATTTAAATCTTGTGTCACTCTGGGAAAATATATTTGCGCGATTTGTCCACACACACAAATCTTGTGATCGTCCAATTAAAAGCTCTCCGGAACGTATCAGTTCGTACCTCCAGGGGCCGGGTCTTGCGCTACAGAAGCTGCTCATTAGCAGAAAACATGGTTTGTCATTGCGGTTTTGGCTGTGCATCTTCCTGCACATTCTTCCTTTCCCCAGTCGCTGAGAACTTGGGAATAATGCTGAATCGGTTTACCGGCTTTACCAGCTATGTCACTTCTCACACGATTGTTCAATACGGTAACCCGGTCTTGCTACCTCGGACTCGCTGTGTAGATCATCAGAACATTATTAAATATCGCAATGTTATAATTGCGGGGCACGGTGACTTAGATGATAGCACGTTTGCCTCACACCTCCAGGGACCGGGTTCGATTCCCGTCTCGGCCATGTGTGTGTGGAGTTTGCATGTTCTCCCCGTGCCTCAGGGGTTTTTTTTTCTCTGGGTTCTCCGGTTTCCTCCCCGGTCCAAAAACATGCACGGTAGGTTGATTGTCACCTTGGAAAATTGTCCTTAGTGTATGAATGTGTGTGTGAATGTGTGTGTGTGTGTGTCCTGCGATGGCTTGGCATTCCATCCAGGGTGTATCCTGCCTTAATGCCCATAGACGCCTGAGATCGGATATAGCGGTAGAAAATGAATGAATGAATGAATGAATGAATATCATAATTAAATTACAAGCACATTTTGGGAAAACCTATTCTGGGAAACATTACATCAGAAGACGAACCCCTGCAGATGTTCATCGCCATCTGCACCACTGACGGTTGACCTCTGAGCAAGCATGTATGGCATCACTCCAAAAACCACAAAGCAACTCGTTAAGATCTTTCTTATTAAAGTCAAGAACACAGGAAATCAGTCACGAATGGAAAAAAAAAAACGTGTTATTGCTACTTCGCTACTGTCAGGTTTGCTAGGATTTGGTTAGCGGTGTGGACGGATCTCAAATGTTGAGTATAGCGATCGAAGCAACCAGGACTTCCTGTTTCAAAAATACACGCAACCCACGTTGACCTCAATTAAGTTAAGTCTTATAGTGCTATAGAGGAATGATCGTGGAATTCTATGTTTTGTGTGGTTGTGTGTGTGTGTGTGTGTGTTGGGGATGCTGGAAATGGCGAGCGTGCGGTAAAGACACGCACTGAAAATCCCAGACATTGATTAATATTTAAATCCCTATCGCCGAGATGCTCCGTGATGTTGGTCACGGATGGTGGAAGAGCTTTCTCACAGGAGCGGATGGATTTCCTCACACACCTTAACAATATTTATTAAAAGCTTCGCCAATATTATTAAAATGACACAATTCATTTCATAATACCTCTGAGGAGACATGACTGGGAGAGTCCAATCAGGCTCCACCTTTCGAGGCGGCAAATCTTCGACTATTAAGCTACAATATTTAGCATCAATTCGACTTAAGCTCTTGTAGACGATTGTCGTGAAATCGCATCGAACTGCTCCGTGGCTGAGCACAGACGATTTTGTGTGTACGTGTTCCTCCAATCCCAGCTGATGCATATTTGACACGTACTATATATCATAATAGAGGCACTAATTTTGCAATTATAGTGTCGGCTTAAAAGCAAAAACACATTCATTCATCTTCTATCTGCTTTATCCGATCTTCTCTCAGGTCGCGAGGATCCTGTATCTCAGGCGTATTCTGGCACCAAGGCATGACACACCCTGTATGGAAGGCCAGCCCATCGCAAGGCGCACCCACTCTCTCATTCACACACTAGAGACAATTTTTCCAAGGTGCCAATCAACCTACCGTGCAGGTTTTTGGACCGGTGGGGAAACCGGAGAACCCAGAGAAAAACCTCCTGAGGCACGGGGAGAACATGCAAACTCCACACACACATGGCGGAGGCGGGACTTGAACCCCCGACCCTGGAGGAGTGAGGCGAACGTGCTAACCACTAAGCCATGTGCCCCGCCCAAAAACACATATTCATCATCATTCATCTTCTACCGCTTTATCCGATCTTCCCTTGGGTCACGGGGAGTCTGTGCCTATCTCAGGAGTCTCTGGGCATTAAGGCAGGATACACCCTGGATGGAATGCCAACCCATCGCTGGGCACACACACACACACACACACACACTCACTCACACTCTCATTCACACACTAGAGACAATTTTTCCAAGGTGCCAATCAACCTACCGTGTATGTTTTTGGACCGGTGGGAAACCGGAGAACCCGGAGAAAAAACCCTGAGGCACGGGGAGAATATGCAAACTCCACACACATACACATGGCAGAGGCAGGACTCGAACCCCTGACCCTGTAGGTGTGAAGCAAGCGTGCTAACCACTAAACCACCGCGCCCCGCCCAAAAACACATATAATTTATTTTATTTATATGCTTGTAAATAAATGAAGGCAACAAGCGGTTAACAATGAAATTGTAAGTCTGACGTCCTAATGAAAGTTTGAATTTCAACGAGTGCTATGGAATTATTTCATGAGTTGACAGAAAGGAGTGGGAATGCTTTTTTTGACATCATTCGCCGAGCCTGAGAACACCAAAAAGGAATTCCTAGTTAAGGGGTAATTTCACTCTTTCCAACTTTTTTCCGGGGTCGTAAATAACATCTGAACGCAGCTCGGGATACCTTTCATGTAAATGCATGTAAATGTAGTGCATTAAAACACCCACAAGCACTACTGAAGTATAAATTCCTTTCAAATCCATTTTATTTGGAATGTACGGGGGGGGGGGGGGGGGGGGGGGGGGGGGGGCGGGGGGGGGGGGGGGGGGGGGGGGGGGGGGGGGGTGGGGGGGGGGGGGGGGGGAGGGGGGGGGGGGGGGGGGGGGGGGGGGGGGGGGGGGGGGGGTGGAATTCCTTGGGGGGGTTTGGGTGGGGGGGGGGGGGGGGGGGGGATGAATAATCAATCCAACCGTGTAGAAACATATGCAAAATAAAGATGCACAGGAGACCTTAAACTTTTTTTAACCCCACTTAAGATTATAAAACCAATTTCTAGACGTTTGACAATTTCCAAGTTGAAACGAGTGTTGATCATTATTATTATTATTATTAATTCCAGTTATTATATATACACATACAATATGGACAGAAGTATTAGGACAATTACATTTCCAGCCATAAGTGCTTCTTCTCCAAACACCGAATTCGTAAAAAATGGTATCGAATGTCGTTGCATGACGCAATGCTGACAATGCAATGCGGAGTTCTGATCTCAAGCCTATTGAACCCTTTAGGGAAGAATTGGAACGCACCCCAGACCCCCTCAAACCTGCATCAGACCCTGACTATCCTAAAACCCTTGTATCTGAATGATGACAAATCTCCACGAGTCCACTCGGAAAATCTAGCGGATCACCATCGAAGCCAAGTGAAGGATTGGGATGTTTAAAAAGCACCAATCAGGTGTCCCCAAACTTTTGTCAATATAATCTATTGATTCTAATAAACAATTGTTTGCATTGAAATGAGCCAAACGAAAAGAGCCTGAAATGAAAAGCATCTGAAGTAGGAAAAAAAAACAAAAAAAAAACCACTTGAATAATCTTATATTTCATCTTGACATACATCACTCATCACTATATTATTAACTCGCTATCATATTTCAAGGGAAGGCTTCAGACTGTGTACACATTTATTGACCTTAATATTCTAATGAGCCCCGTCTCCCGTTTATTCTTAACCCAGATAGAACCGTAATAATATAAAGGTCGCGAGTTATTGATCTGGTAAATAACAAAATCTTGCTTATCGCAGGGCTGCTAATACGCACCGGGGACTTTTTCCAAAGTTTGCCCGGGAAACCCTCCGTCGTGTCTACTAGCTGGGTCTAGTGTGGAATCGCTATGCTTGCGATAAGGAAAGGAGAAGAGAAGTGTAGGCAATAGAGGAGAGCGGCCCCGCTGTGCCATTGCTGCCCCTGGCATGCCGTTCTCCCTGGCTGCGCTTTTCTCCTCAGCCGTGGTGCCTGAGGCTGGGTGAGATGAAGCAGGCTTCTAACAAAACTAACAGAATAGACGCCGGCTATCAACTCGAGGGGGCTGTTTCAAAGCCGTAACGCTGCTCCATGCCCTCCAGCCTTCTCTCCTTCAAACAGCCTCGCAGCCATCGCTCCAACTCTCCGGGGCTGCCTCTAATTGGTAGTGTTAATAACAGGCTGTGTGGGTGTGTGTGTGTGTTTTTTTTTTTATTTTTTTTTATGCAGATTTAGACCGACTTCCCTTCTTCTCTTCTTCCAATCCCTCGCGAGATTTTCTCTCGAGTTCCAGTGCTACAGTAATATACGGTATTTCAGAGCCCGGGGCACGCGGTTAATCACCAGCCTCCCGTCGTAACTGAGCGACGCGAAAAGCCAGGGATCGGCCGAGGACCACTCCGCCGCGTAGACGCTGTCCTCGTGCTCTTCGTATGTAGCGACGATGCTGTCCTGTAGCGGCTCTTTGCTCCTGCAAACAAATCACTGGTGTCATTATCGCAAGCAGGACAAAACCGTGCTTCGCCGGAAAAAGCATACGAGACAGAAAGCGGGGCCAATTAAACCGCTCGCACATTCCAGTAATGAAGAGAACGCAAAAAAGCAGAAGGAAAAGTGTTAAGGCTAATTAATTACGTGCAAACAATAATTCTGTTGCTATTTGTTCGGGGTCGGTGAGCGTTTTCATTCCTGAACTATCGATGTATGCAGCGGTAATTACACCACTTGTTTCCGTGATTCAAACGACCCACCGATCAAATAATGCAAAGATAACAATGATGAAAACTGTAGTAAATGTATAAAATCACATGACTAAACACTTTTCCATGATATACTGATTGCACCAATACAATACAGGAGAGCTTGAGAAGTGACGTCATGATTTTCTTGAATTTAATTGAATTGTTTTTACGTTTGGAGTCTGTAATTACCGCACTTAATATTCGTCCACGCATAATTTCTCATTATTTACAAACTCCTGGGTAAAATGAGCAATTACACCAAGCCTTCTTTACAGTGACTTTACATTGTATGGGGTAAGAAACACCTGGATCTGATTACTCTCATCAGCACCGGTGTCAAAAGTATTCACGTTCATTCCTCAGGTAGAAGTATCGATACTAGGGTTTAAAAAGACTTCTGTAGAAGTTGAAGTATCAAGCTTTTTCCTCAAATAAACGTGTAAAAGTACTGGTTCCAAAACTACTTAAAGTATAAAAGTAATGGAAGGGAAAAAAAATGGCATGAAACACCAATCGCAATGGATAATTTATTCAAAAGTCTCTCTAACGAACTCAATGCTGTAGCGTAATTTTTGGAGGACGAAGAAAAAGCACCCGTTTGATAAATGAGCCAGTAGTGGAAAAATGATCACTTTTAAGAAATGATCTTAAAAGTAATAATAATAAAAAATTATAATTTTTTGAGTAACGACCGAGGGGCACGGTGGCGTAGTGGTTAGCACGTTCGCCTCACACCACCAGGATCTGGGTTCGATTCACGTCTCGGCCTTGTGTGTGTGGAGTTTGCATGTTCTCCCCGTGCCTCAGGGGGTTTTTCTCCGGGTTCTCCGGTTTCCCTCCCGGTCCAAAAACATGCACGGTAGTTTGATCGGCACCTTGGAAAATTGTCCCTAGTGTATGAATGTGTGTGTGAATGTGTGTGTGTGTGTGTGTGTCCTGCGATGGGTTGGCATTCCATCCAGGGTGTATCCTGCCTTAATGCCCATAGACGCCTGAGATAGGCAGAGGCTCCCCGTGACCCGAGGGAAGATCGGATATAGCGGTAGACGATGAATGAATGAATGAATGAATGAATGAATGAATGAGTAACGACCCCAACACTGGTTATGTCCTGATGTGATTTGTGTCGTGTTCAGGTGCGATGGATCGCGTCCAAACCAATAGGGTGTCGGAATCCTATATGTTTATACTCCTCAACCAACCACAATCACATTCACTCTATCCAGATGGTGTGATTGGTCTGGATATGTTCTTTTTTTTGGAATGAAAACGAGCAGCAATGAAATAACGAGGCTATTTTTAAAACGCAAGGAGTCGAAAGTACAGATAATTGCTTGAAAATGTAAAAGGAAGTCGGGCGGAAGAAATAATTACTCCAGTAAAGTATAAATAGCCCGAAAATCTCTACTTTAGTAAGGTAACGAAGTATTTGTACTTCGTTACTTGATGTTTCAGTCCGGCGAAGGTCGATCTACAAGCGAGAGATATCAGCTGTCCTGCGAGGGATCGGCGTGCCAGCCTGCGAGGAAATTCCAAGCGGACGTGACAGGAAGCAAGCGTGCCAATCTGCGGGAGAGTCGGACGGATGCCAGAGGAAAGCATTGGGGACGTCCGAGGGGAATGGCTTCCCAAACCGCGAGCGTGTGGGTGTGACCCAGCGCAAGTACGAGGGAAGCAAACGGTGGGACAAAAGTAAATAAAGACTGCTATGCTCGGCTGCTTGTCTCTCATCCTTCCAGCACAGACAAATTTGGTAAAAAATAAATAAATAAAATAAGCTTTTGGTGCATACAAAGATGTTCCTGTGTTTCAGGACCGTGTTTACGTTCCTTTGGGTAGGAAATCACTAAGTGTTTCTCAGCCCATGCATCGATGTTCATTATAGAAAAACGCATTAATGCCCGAGAGTCCCAGGATCATCAGATATTAATTTTTGCACGTGTCCCTTGCACACAGATTAAATATTGAACATTATCTCCGAGTCCAGATCTTCCCATTTTTTCTGTTGAGCATTATCATACTACATTTACAGACGCCCTTATCCAGGGCGACTTACAACCGAGCAATTGAGGGTTAAGGGCCTTGCTCAAGGGCCCACTAGTGGGTGGTGGTGGGATTTGAACCAGTGATCTTCACCTTAACCACTGGGCTAAAACCTCCCCATTCTGAAAATAGTCTACATCTTTACATCAGAGATTCAGAAGACACAAGTTCCGATGTACTCCCATACAGAGCTGTTTATACATTTTCACATCACATCTTATATTACCTTTAATGAACTAGAAAAATAGCCTTTAAATTGTCACATATACATTACAGCACCGTGAAATTCTTTCTTCGCATATCCCAGCTTGTTTTGTGGTAGCTGGGGTCAGAGCGCAGGGTCCCGCCATGATAAGGCGCCCCTGGAGTACAGAGGGTTAAGGGTCTTGCTCAAGGACCCAAGGGCGGCAGCTTAGCGATACCGGGGCTCGAACCCGGATCTTCCGATCAGCAGCCCAGCGCGTTAAACCAATGAGCCCCACCCCCTCTCTGATACATATATGTCTCAGCTCATTCACACATAACGGCAATGTATTCACACAATCTAATCTACTCGCATGGCGTTTTCTTTTTTTTCATTCATTCATTCATTCATTCATTCATCTTCTACAGCTTTAACAGAATTTCTGTCTCAGGCACCAAGGAAGGACACACCCTGTAAGCAGGGCGCACACACACACACACACACACACACACTCACTCACATATTAGGGACAATTTTCCAAGGTGCCAATCAACCTACCATGAATGTTTTTGGATCGGAGGGAAGGGTGGACTGGAGAAAAACCCAGACGCCCGGGGGGGTACATGCAAACTCCACACACACACACACACACACAAACTCCACACACACACACACACCACACACACCCCACACACACACACACACACACACACACCACACACACACACACACACACACACGGTGAGGGTGAATGAGCTAACCACTAAGCCCCCCTTTCGTTAAACTTAAAAAGCCATGCAGACGCAGGGAAACGATGTAAAACTCCCACCATATGTAAAGCTAAAGGAGCGAACCCCCGAGCTGTGCAGCTGCACCACCGCATCGCTGTCAAGCTGACAGGACAAAAAGCTAACACACGGACAAGAAAAACAGGAGTAGGAGAAAAAGACAGAGGTGTAGAGGGTGGGGGGGGTACCCACTTTTCTTCGTGATGATTCTCTTCGCCGTCACTGAGGTCGTCGTCGTCGACGAGGTGGCCAAAGGGCTCGGAGGAAATGGAAACCATGTTGGACAGGATCACCCTGCTGTCACTGCTGGCTGTGAGCAGCAACTGGTCATGGGAGTGGTTATACCTGACGCTCCACACCCTAGAAACAATCCCCGCGATTAGTACGGATTAAAACAATTACATACACACAGAGGGACTGATGAATCCAAATTTTACAACAAACATTGTCGGAAAGTAGCTTTATATAGTGATTTACAATGTCCGTAAAACGTGAACCAAATGGACAGGAAAAAGTCCTTGAGGAAAACCTTCATTATAATTAGGCATAAAGTGGGATCGTGTGTACAGAAGACACAGCAAACAAGGCAGGCGTTGCATCGGTTTGTGCTTATTAAATTCAATGCGGATTTTATGCTCATACAGCAAACAGAATTGGGACATACACCGATCAGGCATGACTGTATTGCAGACACGTGTGAGAAAGTGGACATGCAGATCGGCGTCGAGGAAAGACGCGCGGGACCGCGAGTGAGTGTGCTAGCATTAATAGCTAGTCGATAATAAATCCTACAACAAAAAAAAATAATAATAATAAGGTTTTTTTTACTACTAAAAAACTACTTACTTTACTACTAGTGGAAGCTTGGTGGTGGGATTTGAACCCTGTGATCTTCCTGTCCAGAGGCCAATGCCTTAACCACTGAGCTTCCACCTCTGACTAAGCCACTACTTCCATTCTAGGTTTTATAAACAAAGTCTTGATATAAAAATTTTCAGGACGGTATTAGTCTTAAAATATACATTCTATTTGAACAGTGACTTCATTCATTAAAACTGTTAATGAACTCTAGTCAAATTATGCACAAAAGGAGTGAATATTTACTTGCCCAGACTTAACAAGTATAATACTTTAAGATTTATAATCTAATCGGCAATGTGATTTAATGTGCAATGTGATTTTTAAGACTTTTTTATCTTTGATGGACAAAACACAAGACGTATATTCTAGAAATAAGCTTTGATTTCGTTTCTTAGATTTTGTGCAGATTTTTCGCCTGCTATTATGCGCTTTTACCCAGCAACAGGTTGACTTGCAGCTTAATTAAGAAGAACCTACAAAATTCTACTGAAAGAAGCAAATATAGGCTGTATACCTTTACAGTCTTGCTTCTTATTTTCTTTCTGATCTCTTGAGAGCTCTTTCCTTTGCTTCCTCTGGTCCATGTCGAGTGTGGTACACACCATATCACCAAAAACACAGTGATTACCTGGAGCCATATATATAGGCATCCTTTAGAAGGCTATTACAAGGTTGTAGACACCTGTGATCTAATTATGGACACATCAATATATATATATAGTCCCTTTGGATGTTTTCTATTTTTGTCCATGTTTATAGTTTATATATCTGTTGAAGCATGGTTGAAAAACAATATATGCCTGTTTCATTGGTTATATATAGAATTTTTATTTATTATACTTTTTATAGTTATTTCTGTGACCATTGTGACTTTTTCTTTTTGACCAAATTGTACCAACATTTTTGTCCACGTCTGTATATATATATATGATTTCTATTCCACGCGTTTTCCACTGCCCAAACTTTTAGCGAATTAAGATGTGAAATTGTTCTGTGCGAGCTAAGGCCTATAGAACGCCATTTTTGTTGTTGTTGGTGTTGTTATTCTGGAAACTTGGCTCCTCGCTTAATTTCGCCCCGTCGGAAAAAAAAAAAAAAAACTGCCTACCTCCTAATTTCCCCCTCCAACTGCAATTTTCTCCTTGTTTTTCCACCTCGCTAACATTTTCTCTCGCTCTCGCTCCGTCTCTCTTCTGTCTAAGCCTCGGGCATGGCTCAGGAGACGATCCCAGCCCCTCATAGAAGGGGATTGTTGGAGGATAACTTGGCTGTCGACAGCTAAATCTGGCTCAGTCAACCCTGCTTCTACAGCCTAACTAATCTGCTTCCGTCCCAAAATATTCCCTAATACCTCCCTCCCAAGGCTGAGCCAAGGCCTTGCTGCCAACTGAACAAATAAATAACGAAAAAAAAAAAAAAATGTGTGTGTGTGTGTGTGTGTGTGCTGTGTGTGTGTGTGTGTGTGTGTGTGTGTGGGGGGGGGGGGGGTTTGAAGGACGCAGGCGCGCTGCAGGTCTATAATGTCTTATCTAAATAGGATCAAAACTGGGTTGTTATTGATACAGTGGTGCTGTGTTTTCCAGAGATAGCATCCAATGCCTGACATGTTATGCAGTGATGTGTGTGTGTGTGTGTGTGTGTGTGTGTGTGTGTGTTGACTGGGGAATGTGTTCCGGAATGGTGAATTATAAGATGATACACACGACCTCTAAGCGAAAATACTGTTACAAATATGAAGCTAATTAAAACATCTACAACATCAGTGCAAACAAAATTAACATCCAATGCAAAAAAAAAAAACGAAACAAACAAACAAAAAAAAAAACAAGCTTACGGTGTGATTTAAGCTCCCAAATCCGTGAGACAATCCTTTGTTTGTATGGATGGTCATGCTTGAGCTGAAATTCATCTGCTTTTGTACACAAGACCGAAGCGCATGCGTTTATCTCTATACTCGATGTGTGTGTGTGTGTGTGTGTGTGTGTGTGTCACTAACCAGTGGGAGTGCTCCTCTAGTGTTTTGACAGGCTCGTTGATGTGCCTCACATCCCAGAATTTGACCTTACAATCGTCCCCACAGCTGGCCAGGTAGTACTGCTTGTTGGGGTTGAAGTCCAAGTCTCGCACCAACTGGCCGTGGGCATTCTCAATGCAGTAGATTTGACTGTGTGGAAGAGAAGGAGGGAAGAAAAGAAAAAAAAAAGAGAGAGGGGGGGCACTTAGAAGTTTCTATACAGTGATAATGAATGAGAAGGGGGAAACATAAGAAGAGAACAAATAAAAGCTGAAAGAGTGAGTGAGAGAGAGAGAGAGAGAGAGAGAGAGAGAGCGCTATAGTGCGAGAGCGAGGAGTGACATCGATTTCTCATGAATCAAAAGCAGTCTGCTGCTGTAGCTCTGAAGGCCAAAGCTCTATCTCATATCATATAAAAATGTGACAAGTCATAAAGCTTGTCGCAGTCCGCTCCAGTCCTCATGCAAAGTGATGACTTCCCAGAGTAGAGTGCGAGTGTGTGTGTGTGTGTGTGTGTGTGTGTGTGTGTGTGTGTTTTCGGTTCACAAGGAACTTGTAAAAGCAACCGCCTCCTCGTGCGTGTGTGTGTGTGTATGTGTGTGTGTATGTGTATATATATATATATATATATATATATATATATATATATATATATATATATATATATATATATATATATATATATATATATATATTATATATATATATATATATATATATATATATATATATATATATATATATATATATATATATATATATATATACACATATATATAGATTATATTAGTATATATATATATATATACGCATACGCCCAAAGTCGCGTTTTGAAGGATCTCGGCTTCATTAGTATGGACGACTGACAGGGGGCGCCTGGGGTCCTTCAACATCTCTACCCCGCTGCACCCTTTGCTCTTTTCCCGTCTCTGTTAGCCGGCTATCTCACCGTCCACTGATCTCATTATGCAATTAACATGCTAATTAAAAAGCTTATTAAAACTAGGGGTGAGGAAATTTGACCAGAGGGGAGCACGGGGGGCTTCAATTAGGTCAAGATTAAAGTCTCAATTCAAAACGTTCCGCGGGAGCCGGCGCTTGCCGAGCGCAGGCAAAGGTTAAAAATGTCCGCTCCCATTATGAAATGATGTATGACTATTAAGACATCATCACAGTGGACTAAGGAGGAAAAAGAAAAAAGAGGGGGGTGGGGGGGGGATGTCATCGCTTATCTCATCCTATAAGGGAGAGCTTTTGATTTGTCAAAAAGTATCAGGTACCAGGAAAAGGCGTATACTGTGTTGTGGATCGCTACGCGCTTTCTTTCCATGCAAGAGTGGCGGTAGTGACCTTTTAGCCTATGGCTACAAACCCCCCACCCCCCACCTCCCAGCCCTCAAAGGTCGAAGCGCAGCGGCCTGCTAAAGCTAACCAGCGAAATGGAGCAGGAAATTGGGTTAGCCTTGGCCACTCCAAAGTCTTCCACGCTTGCAAATCTGAAATTGGGACCCGACCAGGCAAATCCTGTGTTGAGCTGTGATTCGGAGACACACTCTGAGGGGGGAAAAAAAAAAAGTGACAGGAAGCAGGTCGCTTTCGCTCATAAAGCCTCGGGACACGACACGGTCCAGCCAGCAGAGCTCGCCCTCTGGTTTTTGTACACATAAGTTAAGTGAAGCCCCCCAGCACCAATCAGCTGGTGGTGGTGATGAAAGGACACGGCTGAGGAGATCCGGTCATGTCCGCGGCGTTCTAAGACCTCGGTTGCCATGACAACAGGGAGACATGTACACACATTAAAAAGCATTCAACACGTTTATTGGAAACAAGGCTACAGCCATAGCGAGGGGGTAAAGGGGTCTCAGACTGCTTTTGCAGACGGGGTAAAAGCTTGGTGCAGGGGGTCACCTGCATTTTTAGAGCGCAGCAAAATGCTCTGTAGAGTAACAAGGTTTAGAGTCATGCATGGGACGGATATTTCCGTACTGCTCCCACAAAAAAAGTTATTTTGTCCCGCTCAAGCCCATAATATTTAAGTTTTGTTCCTCTCCTGCAAAAACATGTTATTCTGTCCCGCTCCCCCAAAAATATACATTAATTTGTCCAGCTCCATCAAAAATATATGTTATTTTGTCCAGCTCCCCCAAAAATATACATTATTTTTTCCTGCTCCCCCAAAAATATACGTTATTTTATCCAGCTCCCGCAAAAAATACGTTATTTTATCCAGCTCTCGCAAAAATACGTTATTTTCTCCAGCTAACTCAAAAATATACGTCATTTTGTCCATAAAAATATACGTTATTTTGTCTAGCTCCCGCAAAAATATACGTTATTTTATCGAGCTCCCGAAAAAAAAACATTAAAAAATATGTTCTTTTGTCCAGCTCCTGCAAAAAATAAATTTTTTTGTTCTGCTCCCGCAAAAATATACGTTATTTTATCCAGCTCCCGCAAAAAATAGGTTCTTTTATCCAGCTCCCGCAAAAAAATTTATTTTTTTGTCCAGCTCCTGAAAAAATATACATTATTTTGTCCCTCTCCCGCTTACAAAGCCCACTCCCACGCCCGCTCATGCATAAACATGTTATTTTCTCCGGCAGGCAATATTTAAGTCGCTTCCCACTTTGTGCCTGTATATCGTTTCATTTCATTTTAGTCACCATTTTTGCTTTTTCCAGTAGCTTCATAGCAGTTTATTTGATTTCAGGTTTTTTATATACATATTTTATATCCCGTAAATAACAAATAATAATAATTAATAATAATTCATTACATTTCTATAGCGCTTTTCTGGACACTCAAAGTCCACTCAAACCCCATTAAATTATGAGAGGGGGATCTCCTCATACACCACTGATGTACAACATCCACCTGGATGATACGACGGCAGCCACAGTGTGTCAGAACTCCCACCACACACCAGCTTACTGGTGGGGAGGAGACAGAATGATGAAGCTAATCAGTAGACATGGGGACGGTTAGGAGGCTGTGATGGTCAGAGGGTGAATTTATCCCGGATGCCGAGGACGCGCCTCTACTCTTTTTTTTCAAAAGACATCCTGGGATTTTTAATGACCACAGAGAGTCAAGTCCTCGCTTTAACGTCTAATCCGAAAGACGGTGCTTTTTAACAGAATAGTGTCTACAATACTATACTGGGGTGTTAGGACCCACACAGACCACAGGGTGAGCGCCCCCTGCTGGCCACACCAATATCTCTAACAGCAGCAACCTAGCATTCCCAGGTGGTCTCCTATCCAGGTATTAACACCGAGCTCATCCCTGCTTAGCTTCAATGGGCAACCAGTCTTGGGCTACAGGGTAATATGTCTGCTGGCAAAAAAAAAAAAAAACCTCCCACAACCCGCACACACATGAATATATTCCCACCCGCACCCGCGTTCACCATCAAATCTTGTCGCGAGCCGCACTCATTTGCGTTGGGTCCCGCAGGAGTGCAGGTCTCTAGCGAGGTTTACAGAGGTAACTGAAGATCAGAGTGACTGGAGCAAAAAAATGTAAGGCTCATATATTCTCACATGTGATTTACATTTATAGATATATTTATAGAATATTTTTGTCCAATGAAAACACCGTATGAAAGCAATATTGAAAATGTGAAATTTGTGGACTAGATGGTACTAGCACCGGTAGCGAGGTTGGATCGTGCTTGCCGATACCGATTTTTAAAATGGGCACTGGATCAAAAACAAACATAAAACCATGCCAAATAGTCCTTATTCAACATTAAAACAAACAATATTATTTTTTGAATATATGCTAAATTAAATGAATAATAAACATAATCGTATCATTAATACATAATAAACAATGCAGATAACATAGTGCTCTCGGTGCAGCATGCAGTCGTACGTGTATAAACAAACCGAATTAGTGATTAGTGATGAGAAAATTGATACCCAAAAAAAAACAACGATGCAATTTGACCCAGTCATGTGACCCCATACCACTTAGCTGAAAACAAACAAACAAAAACAAAAAAAAACAATAAGGTGGACATCCTACAGTACATCCTTTTGGGTTGCTTTTATCATGGGACAGTTCACTTTAAACATTCCTCACTTGTCCTTTCAAATGTCCGTGCCTGACAAAAATAAGCTAAACTACTTACAGTATTTACAGGGTTTTATATTTATCTGAACATAACCAGGATAATAGCATGTACGTTTTGCTCGGGAGCTTGCCTGGGGAATTCATCTGGGTTCTCTGGTTTCCTCCCGGGCAGGAAGGCAGGCATGCTTGCTATACTAAATTGCCTCTAGATACGCTTGACTGACGCCCTTCATTTGTCCCGGAGTCCAATCCGGGGATGAATTCTCCCTTTTTTGCACACAGTGTTACTGGAATAGGCTGTGAACTCATCATGACCCTGACTAGAATAAAGATGAATGAATGAAGGCTCATGCGATGTGCTCAGGAAAAGTGCGTCTTGTGCTTGCAGCGAGCACAGGCTGTAACTTCAATTTGCTTTCGCCATTTTAGGAATTGGCAGAGAGCAGCTAATTACAGAACACTCACAAATTGTCCGTCGCTATTGGGAGAGTTGATTCGGAGCTACTGGCTCAAAGCTGTATTACTGTAAAATGTACGCTTTTTTCTGTTTTAAAGCTGTTTTTCTAAAGACAATCAAAACGAACAAATAATTCGATCAATCGGAAAACATCATACATTATACATTTGAGTAAATAGTGTACAAATGTGTGCTTTTCTAATGATTTCTGCATTTATTTGAGCACCACATAGTCATACTTTATCTCCGATAGCGACTATAAGAACAAATGATATCGCTGTGTATATGTGGTTCTTTCCCAAACAAAGGTGGAGGCACACAATCTCTCCCTTCTCTTCTCAAATAGAGTCTCTAGATTAGTCCATACTCCTATCCATATAGTGCAAGCATCTGTATGAAGCTTGTAAGTATCATACAATACGAGTGTGTTTGTATGAATGGTTCGGTGATGGTATGAACCACTGATGTGAACCTTGAGAACTAGAAGCACTAAAATAACTCAAATAAAAAAGGATGCCCTGACAGCTCGCTAATTAGCCGAATTCTGTTACTCGTCCAAATAATCCCTTTTTTTTTTTTTTTTAACCGCGCTTTAATCGCGTCTCACTTATCCCTGCAAGTGCAATTGAAATGCTCTCTCTGCATCTCTTCTCGCAGAGCCTGTGCCTTTCTACTTTCCAGAATGCGTCACTGCAGCACACACACACACACACACACACACACCTCCATTTCTGTTTGCATGAGATGCTGTGTGTATTGTGGCATCGGAGCTGACAGCTAATGCACAGTGTTCACACAGTTGCAGGGAGGTGAAGAGTGAGTCTCTCTCTGTGTGTGTGTGTGTGTGTGTGTTTGTGTGTGCTGGAGCGCTCCACCGCTCTCACACTGTGCCACTCTCACAGAGGTGCAAGCGGGGCTGCAGACTGATAAACAGACCAAACATCAACATGGACCTGATTTGCACCTCATTTTCTGTTTCCATCCAACGCCAGACGCTTGTGCATGTGGTAAAAGTGGGGCCGATATTTAACTAGTCATCAAGTTTGGAATTTACTCGATTCGTTCACGGAGAGAGAAAGATTCGATTTCCAAGCGATAGAATACAAGACATTTCACACAGGAGACCGAAGGCGTAGTTCGTGACGCATTAGGTTTAATTACGGATTACATCAGACCTCAACAGTACATTGCTGGCTCGTCATTCCCTGACCGACAAACAATGTCTTGTGAAAGTGGGGGTAAAAAAAAAAAAAAAAAAAGAAAAGAAAAAAAAAAAAGAAGCCTTTTCTGCTTATTGCCTGCTCTGCTATACTTCAGTGCGGTGTGAACATGTATAGGGAACTGATGTTTTTGGCCAGGGCAGTGCTGTACTGACTCACACTCCTCTTGACAAGCCAGCAGAGACACTCTGGAGGATGTCTGATGGGCAGTGGAGCAGAAGAGAGACGCACTCTTACTGCTAGCACACAGCTGCCGAACCAACTGGACACATGGAGTGAAGTGTGTGTGTGTTGTGTGTGTGTGTGTGTGTGTGTGTGTGTGTGTGTGTGTGTGTGTGTGTAAGATAGAAGAAAAGAAAGACGATTCGACCCCCTTTCCTATTACCCCTTGTGCAAATGTATACATTACAGTCAGCTCCAGAAATCCCCCATTAAAATTTGGCATTTTTTTTACAATCGAATAAATAACACAACAAATATTTCAAGTGGAATTATATGCCGAAGAATACTTATATACATTTAAACATACTAAATTTTTTTCCTTTAATAATCTGCATCTGACTTTATACCTTTCAATCCCATGCTGAATGGACAAAGAGACAAAGAGAGATATATATATATATATATATATATATATATATATATATATATATATATATATATATATATATATATACTATACTTACACACACACACACACACACACACACACACACACACACAGATATATGTATATAAAATCCATGATAGGACTTTGTATGGCACAATATTTGTGATACAATATTTTGGGGTATTTATTAGTTTAGGAATTGGATATAATTTATAAAAAGGTATCATTAAGAACACACACTGAAATATGCATACATTAGCAAAAAAAAAAAATACAAATTTAACCAGAAAAGTATGTTGATCTAAAATTACAGATAACACTAATCCCTTAAACCTAACCACGCTATGAAACCTATGCCAGCCTTTCCATATCACATCTCAGTGGCTTCAAGTGTTTTGCACAAACACAATTAGCATACATTCATATTTTTTTATATCACTTTTTTCAACATTAATATTTTTCAGACACCTAATGTAGAACAGCCTTTATTTGCCACATATACGTTACAGCACAGTGAAATTCTTTCTTCGCATATCCCAGCTGAGGTGAGAGCGCAAGGTCAGTCATGATTCAGCGCCCCCTGGAGCACAGAGGGTTAAGAGCCCTGCCCAAGGGTGGGAATATGAAGTGGGATTTATGATTGTAATGATGGTTTTATATTATTAGTATAATCATTAGTATTAGGCTAGTTCGTCAAAGCATGATCTGGGCACTTTCTAATGAGTCAAGAAAATAATAAGTAAGAAAAGAGTATTATTCCTTCAATAAAAGTAGAGAATGCGGTGAGACGAGGCGAGACAGGCATCACCTGAACTCTCATAAGGACAGTCATCTGTAGGTTTGTGTATATAGAACTGCTTTTCTTGCCACAAATTAACTCTCGTCTGGTTAGAAGTGCAACCATAACCAGGACATGTCGTCCCCGAGCTTTGGAATGCCAATTTAAAAGTCCTGCATGAAAATAGTCAAGTTTCCTTCAAAGCATGGCTCAAGCCAGTCAACGCTACTACTACTTCTGACGAAAGATATACCCATCATTTTTACAGCAAGAAACAGGTGGATATTAAACTCTAAACTCTTTAGTAGCATAGCCATACGGCACTTCCCTGTCATTGTTTACATTCAGAGCTAAGAAGGCTCCAATCTGACTAGCGGTTGGTATTTCAACTCAAAACAAAACAAGCGCCATATGAATCGTTTTGTTTTTTTTTTCCCCCAAATCGATAATGCGTATTTTGAGAATTGATGCAGAATCGCCAAACAAAACACTGCAATACTCATGTGTATCGATATTTTCGTAATCCGTGATGAGGAGGATCAATAAGGAACAGTGCTTTTATACAATAAGAATGATGTCTACAAGACAAATTCCTCTCACCGTTCATGAGACGTTACGGTGTATATATGAACTCTTCCTTTTTTGGATCTTCATTGAAGTTAAAAAGCACTTATTATGTTAGCAAGAAATTCGACACCACACCTCCAGGATCTGCGTTCGAACCCCGTCTCGGCCATGTGTGTGTGTGTAGTTTGCATGTTCTCCTCGTGCCTCAGGGGTTTTTTCTCCGGGTTCTCCGGTTTTGCCCCGGTCCAAAAACATGCACAGTAGGTTGAGTTCCCTAGTATTTGAATGTGAGTGTGTGTGCCCTGCAATGGGTTTGCATTCCATCCAGGGTGTATCCTGCCTTAATGCCCATAGACGCCTGAGATAGGCACAGGCTCCCCGTGACCCGAGGGAAGATCGGATTAAGCGGTAGAAGATGAATGAATGAATGAATGAAATCCGACTCCATCATGGACGAAAAGTTCTAAACACTCCTTCAAGGATATTGTTAAATAATCAACACTGTATCGGAACTGTTTTTCTTTGTTAAATACTGCATTTTAAAATCTGTTCAACCTTAAATTACGCACACGAGTGATTGCGAATTAGCGGATACTGTAGACGCAATGGCATATTACAGCGAGAGCTTTAACATAACCTACCATTTAAATCACAGCTCGCACTACTCCATTAATCAGGTTCGGGAATTAAACAGTGGTGAGGTAAAAAAAAAAAAAAAAAAAAAAAAAAAGGGAAGAAGTAGCTCAATGGATAAGATGTTGGATTTTTGATTTGGAAAGATCAAATCCAGCACCACAAAGCTGCCACTGAAGGGGGGGGGGGGCTTTGAGTAAAATGTTAACTCTCAACTGCACGGCCGTATAAACCAGATCATTGTGAGTCACTCTGGATAATAGAGAAGTGTATCCGAGTCTGTCGCATTGAGAAAAAGAGAGCTGGAGATACTGGAATATATTCATTGGGTGGTGACGAGGGGTGGGCGGGGTTTGGGGCCGGCTGTTTTAGAGACGGGGGGGGGGGGGGGCGGGAGGGGGTTGGGGTGTAAAGAGTCTAGATTGAGATGGTTTGGTCATGTGCAGAGGAACAAGAGAAGAATGCTGAGGGTGGAGGAAGGAAAAGGATAAGACAAGGAGGAGGTTTATGGATGTGGTGAGGGAAGACATGTGTCAAGTGTCAACAAGATGAAGAAAAAAATGATGATGGTGAAGAAAAAGTAGTAAGGGTGCCCTGGATAACGCACATGTGCTGCTGTGTTCATAATCACTACTGTCCTTTGCTGTTATTTTGCCCGAACCATGTATATTAACATATAAATGACAATGCCAATCCAGCTTCCTATTCTTAAAACTATAAAGATTTGTTGTTTATCCGGTTGTTTTAGCCAATATGTAAAAGGAAAACTTTCATTTGGTTCTTGTAGCATTTGCTGAATCCCTTCTATCTCCCAACTGTCATGTATTCTCACTGTTTATCCCTTTCCCTCTGACGCACGTCTCCGTTTTTTCTCTTCGATTCTCCCTCATCTCGTATCTCTACTGTCCATCCCTCACTATCTCTTCTAATCTCAGCTCCGTTCCTGCTGTTATCTCCTCCTTTCTCGCCTCTCATTCTCCTGCTCTGCACATTTCTTTTCCCTCCATCTCACCCTCACTCATCCTTCTCAAGGTCTGGCTCGGTGTTATCCCGGGGATCAATAGTGCTGTGATTATTATTCTGCGCCGTACAGCCCACACAGAGCCTCATTTCATTCCATCGCCCATCTGCTTCATATGATTCACTGCACCAGCCCTGCCTCACTAAGTGGCACGCACCACGCACTAACCGGCTGAAACCGTGGCGGTGTAGGGAAATTAGAGATGCGCCGATAATCGGTTATACAATGCCTCGCCGTATTCAACACCGCCGGTGCGTTCCCGCGCTCAGGCGATAAAAGCTGTCACCGGTGAAGCGTCGTATTTCTCGCACCCTTTGCTGCATATGCAGTAGTGTTATTTCAGCACGGACGCGTCGCTATGACGCATCGTTTCTAATCTGTCAAATTTAGGATTATGTTCTCAAATGTGTTGATTGGCGGAAGCATATAAAAATCCAATTAGATTTTTTTTTCTACTGAACATAATATTTAACATACAGGCGAAAGCCAAATTTCTCCCATTCGCACAAAAATATGGCCCTTTTAGGAGTAATTTTATATATTTGAGACAACCGTAGACAGATTCTTCGTGTGCTCATTACAAACGCTTTAAAAGACAGGCTTTTCAAGAACATTTGTCGGTCCAGTGACTATTACAGTCTCTAAAAAGCTCACCTGGAAGTATAGTGGGACGATTAGACTAGAACTTTGAACAGGTTTTACAGTCTAAAATATAATTCTATTGTTTGCTTAGAGGGGGAACGGTGGTTTAGTGGTTAGCACGTTCGCCTCACACCGCCAGAATCCGGGTTCGATTCCCGTCTCGGCCATGTGTGTGTGGAGTTTGCATGTTATCCCCGTTCCTCAGGGGTTTTTTCTCTGGGTTCTCCGGTTTCCTCCCGGTCCAAAAACATGCACGGTAGGTTGATTGGCACCTTGGGAAATTGTCCCTAGTGTATGAATGTGTGTGAGTGTGTGTGCAATGCGATGGGTTGGCATTCCATCCAGGGTGTATCCTGCCTTAATGCCCATAGACGCCTGAGATAGGCACAGACTCCCCGTGACCCGAGGGAAGATCGGATAAAAGCGGTAGAAGATGAATGAATGAATGAATGTTTGCTTAGACCTTTTCATGTAGTCTATTCGGATAATAGCAGATTATTGACTCACCATCATCTACCTCAAATAATATAATAGCTTTATAAGAAAACCACATGTCTGTATTTTAACACGTCAAAAAGACCTCTAGTGGCATGTTGTTTATCTACATTTGACAACATGAACTGGCTAATTATGATGGTAAGTATTTTTCTATCCCAGGTCTATTTCATTTAAAGCATTTAGCTAAGAGGTGAATCTGATGCTAACATTTATTAGCAAGGCATATCTCTCATTTTGGCTTCATTTTGTACATTTTGGACATAAAATCGGATTTTACCAATGGGGGGAAAAAAGGAGTATCAAACAGCAGGTGATGGTGGAGCGCTCATAGATTTACAGACCTATATGGAAATGCCTCATCGGCTTTCCGCTCAAGCGTGATAACTCTGACCCCTAAACTCACCTCATGCTGCGAAGGTCCCATCCTCGGATGGCCGTGTCGTTGGCGGTGGCCAGCTGGGTGCTGTTGTGGTGGGGGCTCCATTTTCCTGAGGTGAATTTCAGCTGGCCTTTGCCTTCCAAGGTGGCGCTGCTGGAGATCTGGAGAGGCAAATCGATCCACACACACACACAAACACACACACACAACTCAATCAATGGCTGCATATTCACCAAGGAGCCTTAGCAGGCTTGTGTCCTGTCCTGGCCGAGCCTGAAAGCGGATATTGTGCACGGGTGAACACGCCCTGAAGGCTGAAACTGCTCATATTGATGCGAGTCAAAGAGACAGGGCTCCCGCTGCGAGACAGAAACCATACTTTTCACCTTTTTCATTGGAAACGCAATGACAGGAGCTGCTGTGAGTCTTCAGTGTCCTTGACAGCTTTTCTTGGATGTACTATAAGTGAGTCACAATGAAAACAATTAAAGAGACTAAAAATATAGCCAGAAATGCCATTTGGTACCATGAGCTAATGGCGAGTCTGCACTGATGAACACAAATACATATTTCAATAAACTAATATGTTCTGGAGTAGGGTGAAAAATGTTAAAGAGCAGGTATTATCCAATGGGATGATTCCAAATCATCCCAAAGGGTTCCTTTCAGAGCTCTATAGTCAGCCACTCGAGATTTTCTACTCCAACACATCTAATGTTTGTCTTCATGGAAATGGTGTCCAAAGTCTGTGGTAACAGTTTAGAGAAGAACCACATTCACAATATGGCTGGAAAAGTCACATGTCCCAATAATATTTTTGTCCATACAGTGTATGGAACACATGCGTATGTTGTACTTCTCGAAACCCAGAAGTATGAAATTGTACAGATTGGATTTGCATGAAATAGCACAGGGGTCCTCCCATTACGAGCGAGTGAGAATGGATTTAAAAACATATTCTAAAAATGTTATTGTAAAGATATGTTTCACTCATATGATAATGAATACATTTAAAATCAAAGTATAAGCTATATTTACATTTACAGCATTTGGCAGACGCCCTTATCCAGAGCGACTTACAACTGAGCAATTGAGGGTTAAGGGCCTTGCTCAAGGGCCCACTTGGTGGTGGTGGGGTTTGAACCTGTGAACCTCCGGTCCAGAGTCCAACACCTTAACCACTGGGCTACCACCATCACACCATTATATACCACTATATAATAATACTGGTAGTCACTCATGTAATATTCATGTCTGATACAAACCCGGTCCAAATTAAACAATGATGTGGCCCTAGCAGAAAAAAGGCTTGCGGAACCCCGAGATAGATTTTCAAGTTCATTTATATAGCACTGTTTACAATGCGGGTGGTGCGTTGATGCACTTTGTATGTTCTCGTCGTGCCTCAGTGGGGTTTTCTCCGGGTTCTCGGGTTTCCCTCCTGTACCCTAAACTTGCACTGTAGATTGATTGGCTTCTGGAGTCATGAATCCAATCTGGATTCACGGAGCCAATCCATAGAACCGTAGGTCGACTGTCTAGTGTGTTAGTGTGAATGTGAGTGTGTGTGCACCCTGCGATGGGATGGCATTCCATACAGGGTGTGTGTCCTGCCTTGATGCCCTGTGATAGGCACAGATTCCCCGTGACCCGAGAGAGAAGTCGGATAACGGGGTAGAATGTCTAATTTGAGATGTGAAGGCCTGGGCCAACTGTGGCAGGGAACTAATTTCAAGCACCGTTACGACATGATTAAAGTGTAATTTTAGTGTCTTGAACAACCTCAGCCACATCCAACACCTATACTATAGGCATACCACATCGGCATTATGGTTGCCCGCGAAGGGCCAAATGTAACTATAACAGTTGTAACTCTTTGATGAGCGACACCGCCTCATAACACAAGAGACATACCGCTTTTTCTCTGATGGACCTTTTGGGTCCTTGAAATGCTGATGTGGGTCAGTCACTTTGCGGGTAACATAGTTGCATGCATTGTGGGTGATGTAGTTTATTGTCAATATATACTTTAAAGCAGCATAGCCTTATAAGACAATCATACTCTCAGCATAGCCTTATAAGACAATCAAGCTCTTGGGGACCTTGAGTTTCACATGTAACCTATAGGATGAACTAAAATGGTAATGTACCAAAGATGATCTCACCTCACAGTGCCATTAAATGGGAAGAAGTAGCTGAGTGGTTAATACTCTGGGACACTGATTGGAAGGTTGGGGGTTTCAAGCATCAGCACGGCCAAGATGCCAGTGTTGGGCCTTTGAGGGGAACTGTATAATGGCTGATCCTGTGTTCTGAACCCAGCTCCCTAACAAGCTAGGATATATGAGGAAAACATTTCACTATGCTGTAAAGTATACATGACAAGTAAAAGCCTCTTAATATAATAATAAAGAAGTGTTCAAAGACTGGGGACAAAATGTAGAACAGTTTGTTTGCCATCTTCTCTACAATTATGGAAGATCATTGTGCTTTCTTTTTTTCTTTTTTTTTTTTAAAAGCTACTAAGCGGAAGTGCTGCGAAGAAATATTGCAGTGAACCTAAGGAACGGCAGACGCAGTGAAGCAGCATAAAATCAGCTTTATCGTCTCCAAATGCAGCTGTCTGAATTCGGTTTAAAGTGTGATGACATATCGCGTTGGTAACTGCAAGCTTATTATGTGTTTTTTTTCCCCCCTTCCCTCTCTACTGCCTACATTAGTATATGCTGTCATTTTGAACTACAGTAGACATCTAATGAGAAAGGATAAAAGCGCCGAGTAAGCGATTTGGAAAAATGTAGGCTAAGAGACGTGCAACAAAACAATATAAAAAAATTCATTAATGAACGGCGACGTGGCAGGACGGCTAAAAATAAAAAAAAAAAAAGAAGAGGGAGAAGAGAAGAAGATGAGGAGATCATCGCTCTTGGAAACGACGGCCTTGTGATGGAATGAAGCGCCGCAAAACAGTGTAACCATATCGAATAATGATAAACAAAGGCCAGTGTACTGAGCGTCGGTGGGAGTTGTCCTGTGCTGCTTTGTTCTGTGCTCGATGCTGTATGAGCGGATAGACGAGCCAAATCTTTCCCAGCCTTTCCAGATTTTTTTTTTTTTGAAGGCTTCTTGGAGGAATGCCAGAGCACAAAGGCATGCTGGAGTGGATCGATCTTGGCCTCATGCTCACACCAGGTACAGACTCATTGCTCGATCATCCAGCATTCTTTTAGACTCTCTCTCTCTCTCTCTCTCTCTCTCTCTCTCTCTCTCTCTCTCTCTCTCTCTCTCTCTACTCTCTATCTCTATATATCTATATATATATATATATATATATATATATATATATATATATATATATATATATATATATATATATATATATATATATATATATATATGCACATTTTCTTTTCTTCATTCACACAAACCACCCTTTATTTATTTCTTTTTCCAGGAAACAAATACTGATTTAAAAAAAAACAAAAAAAAAACAGATTATTGATGATTACTAAGTGAACAAAGAGGAACACACAGCATCTTGTGCTGCAGTGCCCATCACAGGCACCGCCTTCCTCGCCAACCTCCATTAGCCTGGATGCCATTAAACATTCACTGAAAGCGCGCCACTATTTCTCACACTGGTGCTGTTTTGCTAAGCTGGCTTGGCTTAAGCGCGGGTGTTTGGAAAGCCGTGAAGTTGTGAGCCTGTCGAAATTCTCGTGCTGAATTCACAGAGATTTGGGTCTTTTTTATTTATTTATTTTTTTTTTTTTTTTAAAGAAGGCTTTGCAGTCGGAGCAGCAGCGAGGATGCAGCCGTGATGAACACGTCAACGTAAGGCTGGAAAGGGGGAGAAAAAAAAAACCCACGGTCGTGGGGATAGACGAGATGAAGGAAGCTGGCATGTTTTCGTGTGTGTATAAGGTTTGCATGCGTGAGATTAGAATTCTCATCAGTGCTGCCAGAACCTGACTGAGCGCCCTGCCTCTCTGTCTCGCTCCTTTTCTCTCGCGCGCTCTCTCTCTCTCAACCTTTTTTCCACATCTCTTTTAATGGATGCTGCTCCCTCAGCAGGCCGCGTCCCTCCGTAACCCCTCCTTTCGCTCTGCATACAAAGCCTGACTGCATAGAGAGGCTCTCTGTGTCGGCGGACTTCTCGAGTCACCTCCGCCGAGGTCGAGTGTGGTTTGCATGGGTGCGTGTGCTCTGGGTGCTCCAGCTGACGTCTTTGCGGTTGCGCACACGAAGTGGGGGCGGCTCCCGGGTGTCGAGTCAGGGTTACGTCGTGTAAAAAATAAAAAAATATGTCCGGCCTGCGAATTTCAGCCGGCAAGGCATTAATTAGTAATGACTGCGGCGCAATATTAATGAACACCTTCAACACGACAGCTCCTCTCTAATGGGATGTTAAGTTAACCAACCACAGGAAGAGAAGGACTATATCATATATGTGCCAGAATCAAGGCCTACGGGCCCAATGTGGCCTACTGGGACATTTTACGTGGCCCGCAAGAGCTGTACGATTGTCTTAAAATAAGGCTTTAAAGCGTGCTTTGACAATAAACTCCCACGATGCATGAGGAAGATTGATGCACATGGAAGGCACTTCCACGAAAGATGGGAAGGCGAATCCATGCTTCAAGGAGAAAGGGGCTTGATCAGGGCCCTTTAACCCTCTGTGCTCTTGTATCCTGGATGCACAGTGCAAAAACTGAAATCTAGGAAAGGAAATAAAAGATTATTTCTAGAAAATACATTGGTTTTTTTGTTTTTTTTAAAGATAAAAAGTCTTAAAAATCACATTAGACGATAAATCTTAAAGTATTGTACTTGCTCTGGTTAGGCTATTGCTATTTACAACATGCTTGCATCGCGGCCACATACGTGGTAAACGCAATGTCTTCATCTAGTTTGTAGTGTTTATATTGTTATATCAAGTGTTGCTTGTGGCTGGAAGCTTAAAATACATTCTGGTTAGATGTTACGTAAAATGCCTTCAAGACATGTTTCATTTAAACCAAGAAAGGAGGTGTGAAGGGAGTGGTTAAGGCACTAGCCTCTAGACCAGCAGATGGCAGGTTCAAATCCCACCACCACCACCACCATGCTTTTAAAAAATGCTCGGGCTTTTTATTTGTTTTGTCTGGTTATAGGATATAATGGAATTCATTATCGAGTAGATATTAATGCTAGTTTCAAGGATTCTTACCAAGTCCATTTTGCGTACCCCATTGGCAGATGTTTTTGCTTAATTTTAGTACATTATAATGAGATATAAGTGAATCGTGCTTGTTTCAAAGGGAGCACAATATTATATTAAAAATACGTTAATACAATAATATAATAAATAATATAATAAATAAAAAGTGTGTGTGTGTGAATGCGAGTGTGTGTGTTCTACGATTGGTTGGCATTCCATCCAGGGTGTATCATGCCTTAATGCCCATAGACGCTTGAGATAGGCACAGGCTCCCTTGACATAGGCTGAAGGACTGGATTGACCTAAAGGGGGTGACGTGACCGAGGAAGATGGGGATGGAAGATTTGGATAACGAGGGAAGATTCGGAAAAGGACGGGAAGATTGGATAAAGGGGTAGAACATGAATGAATGAATGTAAAAAGTGTCTTTCTTTCTTTCTTTCTTTCAAGAGTTGGTGTTCATTTAATCAAAACTCACCAATCAAACTTAACATAAATGAACTGGATAAAACAAATCGAAATATTTCTCACTAGATTCCCATCTAGAGTCCCATCTACAATACGGATGTGGTATATAGGGGGTGAAAAGTATATTCCTTTGCTTTTTCAGTCCAATGATAGAGAGTGTTTTTTTTTTTTTTTTTGTCTAACAGGCTGAAAGTGCAGCATCGGATAGAGCAGGTTATCAAATAATGAGAGGGCTGCTATCTCACCGCGGCCTTGGTGGAGCTCTCCTGAAGGTCCCACAGCACGACGTGGCTTTCAGCCAGAGAGATCACACGCTTGCCGTCGCCCATCGGCTCCCACAACACGCTGGCGAGAAGACAAAAAAAAAACAAGACGGCAGGATTCCGATCAACACACCTGTACCTTCAAGATCATCCATTTCCACACTCTCCTCCCCAGACCCCCCCCCTCCCGGGTTCTTTTTGTTCCCCCCATACACATAAAAGTCTCCACAGCTGGGTGTGACAGCATAATGTCATAATCAAGCCGGGGATTTACAGCCGAATAACAATCGTCCGTATCACATCAGGACCACGGCACCAGACACGCAAACCAGGAATGATGCCATAAGGGGGTGGGGGGAAATAAATAAATAAAGTCCTTGATAGGATCCTATCCGACTCGAATTTGCATGCGAGTCGGGATATCGAGGGGGCCGAAAGCAGCCCTTTTATTGGGGATATAAAGAGACGCGGTGACGCGAGGGTTGTTTTACAGCCCTCACAAGGTGCCGAGAATGTTGCAGTCTGGTAATTTGGCACACTGCAATTCCTCGGTCAACACTAAACAACGTACCTGTTATTATTATTATTATTTTTTTTTATTTCTAAACTTCTGTTCATTACTTTTAATTCTAAAAGAAGCAAGAAAAAAAATCCCTTGAATTTTTGTCTTATTATGCCGAGGACCCATGCAAATTGAGTTAAAGAGGAAAAAATACGTTATACATATGACCTTGAATAACATATTCTTTGCCTCCTCCTTGAATATGTTAATACAGTCCTCATGGCTTCCTTAAAAGCCCTCAATATATTCAAATTTCGGATTTTAACCCACTTTGCTATTCCTGTCTAATCCACTTTGTATGTAGATGAGCTATAAAGCGTAGCAAGTTATGACCAGATCTATCTTCCAGTCAGCGCTGAAGTATGGTCCTTATATTTGGCCAACCTGGAAAATAAAGAAGGTAAATTGTGCTTTGCTTTGGGGCTGTGGTCTGGCTCTGTGGTCCAAGATGAGCTTTTGGATTGGAAAGTGGACATTGTTAGTACGCATAAACATTAGTGGACGCCATGCTGATGTTTTGTCTCCTTTCTGTCAAAAACATTTATACAAGAAAAAAAAAAAGAATAATAATAATAACGGAGAAAATACAGATAAAATATGAAGCTGAAAATC
This sequence comes from Kryptopterus vitreolus, assembly GCA_030449085.1. NCBI lineage: Eukaryota > Metazoa > Chordata > Actinopteri > Siluriformes > Siluridae > Kryptopterus > Kryptopterus vitreolus. Next base: position 21,290,801 of record JACRUU010000012.1, read on the forward strand.
TCCTCTTTTTGAGATTTTTAAAAAATCTGTGACCTTTCCCGGGTTCGAACAAGGTCAAGTCTAAGCCCTGAATTAACATCTATATTCAAGTGGGAAAGCTTTGGTGTATTCTGATTGGTTTTTATAGGCATTCAGTTTATTAAAATTACCCTCATCTAAGGCTGTCAGACAGGTTGATTTTTTTTTTTTTTTTTTTTTTTTTTTTAAACCCGTCCTATTCAATCACGTCTAGATGAGCACCTGTGTGCCTTTTATACGGGAAAAAAAAAACACTAGATTAAAAGTTCAGAAAATAAGAATAAGGAAAAAAAATAATAAACATAATAAACTTGATTGAATAGGATGTGGAAAGCTAGTCTCAGTGCAGCATATAAGCTCGTAAAATAGCAGCCTGAATGCAAACGTGTGCGTATTAACTCCTCATTATGTGCACAACGACGACTATGGCATTAAGTGCCTACATTGAAAAGAAAAAAAAAAAAAAAAAAAAAAGAAAAAAAAAATTCATTTAAAGCTGTTCAAGGACCCTGTGCTCTTCAGGGAGAATGCAGGCCATGCGGAGAGAAAACACACACACACAATATAAGATGTGCTTAAAGATCGACTGGCTGCCGTCCCCCACAGAGATTATTCTATCATTATTGCCAGTATTGACTGACCTACATAACGCAGTTACCATTCGCTCCTTCTTGGGCTCCCATTGATCTGGAAGCGGCCCGCTCGGAGTGCAAATCACGCTCGTGATTGCGCCGTCTCACACCGCGGTCACAATCCGGGCCTGAAAATTCCTCCCGGCCCCCCTGCGAGCGCCTGATTGGCCACGAGCAACTCGATGGTCATTGATTACGAGGTGCGCACAAGATTCAAAACAAGACCAGGCGCTATTGAGAACGCTCGCGCGGATGAAACGAGCAGCTCGTTGTGGTCGGCTTTCCTTTAAAGCTCCATTTGATTTGGCAGAATTTAAGGCGCTGTGTGTCTGCGGAAGAACAAAGAGCGAGCGAGACAGGCCAAAATGCAGCTGGCTTTACAACAGAGAACGAGGACGTTCATGCTGTCAGAGTGTGAAGAGGCGGCCATCTTTTTTTCTTTTCTTTTTTTTTTTAAATCCAATATCAAAACAGACAGCCACAGTATGAACCGCTCCAACACATACACACACACAAACACAACACTTTATAACTGCATGCGTATAAACAAGCTCAGGCACATGAACGCTGCCTCAAACACACACACACACACATACACACACACATCCTGCCCTTGAGATTTTTACAAGGACAGACACCAGTACCATCAATCTTCACCCCAGGGCTCCAACACTGCGGCCCTGCACTCTGCCAAGAGGAGGCCATTCAACCTCCTCACACACACACACACACACACACACACACACACACACACACACACACACCTATTGACGAACAGAGGAACACGCTTTCAATAACTGATAATAGCAGCACTCACTAACAGTCAGTTATTCTCTCTACATTGCACTTTGATTTTTTTTAAGAGATCATCAGAGAGAAGCACGTTTGTCATGTAAGAGGAGCTTTTCAATGCGATTCTACTCTCGAACCTAGAGAAGAAGAAGAAAAAAAAGACTACACTCTAAACACCCTCTTATCCTGTTTGAAGAACTGAATAAACAAACACACAGCTTGCCGTGTGCCACCTGGCCTGATGCAACAAACACGCCAGAGATCTTCGTCGTCTTCTTTTGATAAGGAAATGGTAACTTACTAGCAAATATGTCTTCTGGTTTCCATACAAGTTTCTGTTATCAGACATAACATCATGACATTATGGGCACCCTGATTGGTCTTTGGCTACGAAGCCCCATAAGCAATGCACTCCTGTGTGCATTCTACCCCAATTTGAGCGACTGTTGCTCGTCTGTTGGGTCGCACCGTTTTACATTTACGGGATTTAAAAGGCGCCTTTATCCAGAGAGACTGACATCCAACCAACTGAGGGTTAAAGGTCATTGCTGAAGGGCAGCTAGGGGCGGCTTGGTGGTGGTGGGAGATGAACCTGAGATCTACTGGTCCAAAGGCCTTACCCACTACCACCTCCCCTCTCCACATGGGTCAGCCTTGGTCGCCAATGAGTCTGTTGCCGGTTCACCACTGTTCCTTTGGGGCAGTTTTGAGTCAAGTCAAGAGGTTTTTATTGTCATTTCAACTATATATATAGCTGACGCAGTACACAGTGAAATGAGGCGCCGTTTCTCCAGAACCTCGGTGCTCCATATAACAACATAACACGTGAGCCAAAAAAATACATTTATATTTACAGCATTTGGTAGACGCCCTTATCCAGAACAAGTTACAACTGAGCAATTAACGGCTAAGGGCCTTGCTCAAGGGCCCACTAGTGGCAGCTTGGTGGTGGGGTTTTATCTTCCAACACCTTAACCACTGGGCTAGACACCTCCCTGAGAGGTGAGGACTAAATACAGAGCTGAGGACTAGACTAAGTTGTCCTAGCCACATAAAGTGCATCGTCTGCAACCTGGTGCAAACCTGGTGATAGATACTATTAACTACTCTCACATCCCGTACATCAACTGCAGTGTTGGGAGTTTTCCACTTGCACAAACCAAACTCAATGTTGCCCATTTCTCCTGCTTCTAATACAGTTGTGTCAAAGTAACTTCAAGAAGGACAGAGGACCTGCAGAATTAAATCATTTAAAAACACCGGATCCAACTAATCAAGCCATTAAGGCTTATTTGAATACTACACGGTATGTATCTTACAACTGAGCAATTGAGGGTTAAGGGCCTTGCACAAGGGCCCACTAATGGCAGCTTGGTGGTGGGATTTGAACATCCGAACTCCGACAATGCCTTAACCACTGAGCTGCCCCCTCCCCTTCCTAATATGTGCCATGATGAACAGAAAGTTGTTCTTTACTTTACCGGTCATAATAATGTACCTGATCAATGCACCTATTAACAGTTGTTACCCCAACAGCCCTAACACCCCCCATCCCCCAACATCACCATTCTCACACCCAATAATCTTGGTTGTAACCACGTACAACCACCTGTCCTTTTCTTCACGTCTTGCCACGTTCTTTCTGTACAACATCAGGAGGATTACACCATTTTCATCCACACAGGCTGCGCAGGAGCTTGTTCACAGTCTTGTCATTTCAAAATTGGCCTAGTTAAGAGTAGTTAATCTGCTGGCGGAACTACAGTACCTCTGAACATTCGTCCTCTGCAAAAGACCCATAATGTTCAACCTGCCGAAGTTCTCCTATGCCGCGCTCCAATCAAATGGTGACGCTTTTAATTCAAAGCTTTGATAACTATTCGCAGTGCACCACACTGTCCAGCACACCACACTGTCCAGCACACATCACCTTCTCTCAGTGTAAGAGACAGATGTACATCAATACTCTTTTTTTTTTTCTTTTTTTCGTTCTTGTGCTTGAACGAACGTCCCCTAGATTTCTGAACAGCTGAATCATTTTGAATCATATTCAACCAATGGGTGAAGGCCTTTCTCCTACTGAACCATTTTAAACTAGTGCCTAATAGATCTATCGCAGGTCTCGACATCGCAGGTCTCACCACAGTCCTTAAAACCTTCCAGTTTGTTTTATGTATTATGTAATGTCTGTTAAACATACGCTATAATTCCTCTCAACATCAGAGTTTAGGCAGAATCGGTGTTTGATCTATATTGACTTATACACCGATAGAGACTAGAGGTTGAAAACTTTCAGGAATTTTCAAGACTGGTAACTTTCCATGGGAAAATATGGAAGTGAACAGGATTTCATATGAATAAACTGCTGTTTATCTCACAACAGGGAAAGGTAGTTGGGGAATAAATCTTGATTAAACAACAAGATTTAATGCATTTTCAGATGGATTTCTAGCCTACACATTCATCATTCACACATCATTCACACCCCTTACACGCCCTGAGCATTCATCCATAACATAACACACATCATTTCCTGAATCCCGCACACAAAATAATGCCAAAAAATGGCTTGGCAAGAATTCATGAAAAATTACATAGCAATTACATATGTTTTTATGAATAATTAATAAGAAATAAGTAAATATTTACATTTAAAACTTTCTTGTGCCAAGTTTACGTGCAACAAAATCATACTTACAATACAGCACATTTTTAATTTCAATATTCGTTTGCATGCATGTGTGCTTATAACCAAGCTAAAGGTTTATATTTAGGTTTGTATATGATAGTGTATATACATTTACCCAACTTTTGAAAATATACATATATACATTTCCACAAATTCATCTGAACTCTGGTTTCTGGTGTGCGTTAGATGGTATGGTAAATTTCTGGTATGCTTCAAATGTCCCCATAGAAAATTTCCAGAATGCTTCTGGAAGAAATGTCCTCATACGACCCTAAAAGAGACTCAAACACTTTTGTATGTTACTTTGTATAAGGGTCTCTGCTGAAGCCCATAAATAAATATGACAAAAGTATTGGAACACAATTTTTTCACAGAGAGAGAGAGAGAGAGAGAGAGATTTACAGATGTGTGTTTGTTTCTCATACTATGACCACAAAGTTAAAGGAACACAATATTATAGGATAGAGTGGTAATATTGAATTTTCCCTAAAACCTATAAAGCAGCAAAGCCTTGATGATGAAAACATTTAAAGATGACCATGGAGAGAACTGCACCTCACCGTGTCACTATCTCAAACTCAAAATAGACAGTTTAGTGCGTGGAGTAAAGAAAAAATGTGAATTAAAAAAAACAAATTAAACCAATTCAGACTGTAAATAATTAATGGATATATACACACACACACACACACACACACACATACATATATATATATATATATATATATATATATATATATATATATATATATACACACACATACTTTATATATTCATTACACTTTATAAGCTTTTATTCCTCTATTATGAATTATGCCACATGATCTAGTGAGGTGATAAAACAAAAGGCATACACACATAAGCCATGGAAATATGTAGGTCAGGCATTCGGCTGCTGAAATAACAGCAAAAAAGCTGTTATTCAACATCTTTCTCTTTTTGTATATATATATATATATATATATATATATATATATATATATATATATATATATATATATATATATATATATATATATATATGGGGAAAAATAGATGACGGATAAGGACGAATGGAAAGGTGGGAGTAGTATAGAACAAATGCATGTGAGTTGAAGCAGAGAATGAGGGAAAATATACAAAATGTGAGATCTAGAGAGAAGAGAGAGAGAGAGAGAGAGAGAGAGAGAGAGGGAAAGAGATTGTGAGCAGATTACTGGCAATAGAGGCGTGAGCAGCGAGAACGAGTGTGAGGAGAGAAACGAAGGGAGAAGGCTGCTGTAGGGATGAAATCGATAGCGTGTGTTTTACCAGGCCACGTTGCCGTGGGCCGTGTTGTCAAGGTGACAGAGGAGCTGCAGGGCCTGTGGGCTGTGAGCTGAATCGTCGGGGGAATCGTGGCTGCCTGATTCCCATTCCGGGGGCATCCTCCACACCGCTGCGCACGTTAACACGCGGCTGTCTGAGACTGCACACACACGCACGCGCGCACAGACACACACACACACACACACATACATAAAAACATGTCAGAATCTCACTCACGAAAGCTACCATATAGCGCACACTGTAGAATCCTTCCTTTCTCCAAACATTTTATTCACATACACATTCTTCTCATGGAGTAAGCCAAAAAAAAAAACACACCACCAAATAAATAAATAAATAAATAAATAGTGCATGCGTGTTTCCACAAACCAAGAAGTGTGTGTGTGTGTGTGTGTGTGTGTGTGTGTGTGTGTGGTCTCGTTTCAGCACAGGATAATGATGGATGAGGGTCTGTCCTGTCTCATGCTGCCTCTAGAGGCACGCCTCGCCACACGCGCCCAGCTATCTCTTCCCCGCCTCGCGTGCATCCTGACAAACAGGAAATGGATTTGAACTCGAATTTGACAAATAAGCACAATTTCTTCCTCTAATGCTAGCCAAACATGCTAAGAAGGGGGGAAAAAATAAGTCTGCTGTTCTCGATTTTCATTCCCCGAGTGGAAAAAGAAGGAATAGGTAAATGAAAAACAATCAATCAAAGCCTACAGCCTGGGTCCGCAATTATCTGTGCAATTAACTCCAAGGCGCTCACGGAGGAGGGGGAGGGGGGGAGTAAAAGCAAGTCGGCTAATTAAAGCTATATGATGAACTATACGGTCATGTGATGGTACAGAGGCTTTACATTATAATAACAGTTCCTGTACAATGGACACGATGGATACTGACCACTGGAGCTCACAGGAGGAGCCCATAAACACACAAACACACACAGGCACACACACACACACACACACAAAGTAACTGTGACAACAAGCAGAACAAAGATGGTGTTGAAATTTTGGTGGTGGAAATTTTTGGTGATGGTGATTATATATCTATATATATAGATATATATCTATATATATATATATATATATATATATATCTATATATATATATATATATATATATATATATATATATATATAGAGAGAGAGAGAGAGAGATATTAGACTATCTCTATGCGGCAGAGATTTGAACACACACACACACACACACACACACACACACACATATATATATATATATATATATAGATATATATATATATATATATATATGCATACATATATATATATATATATATATTATATATTCGCTATTTGAACACACACACACACACACACACACACAATATATATATATATATATATCTATATATATATGTAAGGACTGTCAAAGTAAACACGGTTAACGGCACTTTAACAGCACTGATTTTAATAATGCGCGATTAGCGAAACGTCATTTCAGCATTTCCTCAGCCACGCTTACCACTTGTAATGTTAGGATGGAATATAAAAGAGACGAAAGATGTTTTTTATTGACAAAAAACAACCAGCAATGTGCATCCACTCACGCTTCTTAAATTTCCCCACATTACGCCTACTAGCTGCGCATTCACAACAGTTCCTCAAAATATTACCGTGTATATATATTACCATATGCAACCTAAACGGATAACCAGATTATATGGTTAGCAACCAAAACCGGAACACAATTCTTAAAGGAGCCACGTACCATATTTAAAACAACCACGAAAAATTAACATTGAAATTTTGAAATTAACAAGAAATTTATGCAGAACTATTAGTAGCTTTTCATAATAATCACTAAACAGAGAGTGCCAATTCAACATAACTCGAAGTTAATTTAATCAAAATGTGTATAATATGCTTGTATTATAGGAACACTAAAGCTCTTATTTGTGACCTTCTGTATTACTGGAGTTGCAAAGTACCTGTAAAGCCTACTTGGGAAAAAAAAAAAAGTATACATCAATCATGCATAACATTATGACCTCCAGCCTGGTCTTGTATTGGTCCCTCTTTTGCTGCCGAAAACAGCCCTGACCTGTCGAGCATTCACTTCTTCAGCAATTTGAGCTACCACATTGGACCACAGGGGGTCAGCCTTCACTCTCCACGTGCATCAAGGAGCCTTGGCCATCCATGACCCTCTCACCAGATCACCATGCTTTCTTCACTGGGCCAGATAGTGATAGTGACCACTGCAGACACCCCACAAGGGTTTTGGAGACGCTCTGACCCAGTCGTCTAGCCATTACAATATGTCTCTTGTTGAAATCCACTTGTATCTCCGCCTTCTAACACGTCAACATCGAGGACAAAATGTTCACTCGCTGCTTGATTTAAATCACTCACTAACCGGTAATTAGAGTGTAGGGGGGTGTTGAGTCTCAATGACATCCTCAATAGAGGTGCAAACTGGTAATAGTCATTGTTAAATAAAATATAGTACAGAAATAAGTACATATAATTGTATGATCATAAAAGTTGTGAAGAGGATAAAAAGTTACTTATATCTTTGATACTCAGTAAAACGCCAGTAAAACCCAAAAAACACACTACTGATATAAAGGTACTCACTCAAATACTTTAAACGATTGCTGGGGTATAATTAGGCCATTTATTAGCATTAAAAAGAATACAGTGTACAGTACTAACCAGTATTGCAGTGACACTGTCGACTGTCTCAATGTATGTTGTTTTTTTGTGTGTAGTTGTGTTACTATTTGTTCATTTATAAAGCATTGTCAGTACGTAGTACTGTACTGTGTATACTACTGTATATGGTTGGAATGTCAATAAAAGCCAGGGGGATTGATTTGAATACACTAGTAAAATGGGAAAGTAGTGCTGAAGTGCAAAATAAACTGAAAATGATGTCTGTCTCTGTGTGTATTTTGTGCTTTAACATATTTTAAAAATGAATTTATGCATAGACTGTTGAAGCACCTTCATGTCAGATAATTATTATAAACAGTGTTTTTTTTATATCCCAGCTTCTATAATTTGCTATATGTTACCCGGGAGCTTAACTGGTGTTCAATTGTCAGAAGAAGCAACAATCAAGCTTACTGCCAACAAATATTGAAGGTGCTCGACCTAATTCCCACTGTACAGTATGGTACGGGATCTGTAATGATGCCGTGGGAACACTGGCAGTATGCGCGGCATTATGAAATCTCAAATGCCAGGAGATAGCAAATGAAAGTCTGGTTGACTCTGCCAAGATGTTACAATAGGGTTTGTGTTGGGTTTTTTTTTTTTTTTTTTTTTTTTCCTCTCAGCACAATGATGATCCAAAACATACATCTATATCCACTCAGGACAGTCCGGGGATTTTTGCTGGTGAAAAACGTGTGGGTGAGCTGAAGAATCAACAAAAGAGGTTCAGGATCCTGGAGGATCTGGAGAGATTCCTCAACTCTGTATTCTCCAGCGTTATCAGGTAATGCTTACACACATTCACGGGGATGCATTCATGCACAACAAACACACACACACTCACACACACAATTTTCCAAGGTGCCAATCAACCTACTGTGCATGTTTTTGGACCGGGAGGAAACCGGAGAACCCGGAGAAAAAAAAAAACCTCCTGAGGCACGGGGAGAACATGCAAACTCCACACACACATGGTCGAGACGGGAATCAAACCCCGACCCTGGCGGTGTGAGGCGAACGTGCTGACCACTAAACCACCATGTCCCATATATCGAAATATATATATCATATATATATATATTATATATATATATATATATATATATATATATATATATATATATATATATATATAGCTAATTAATATATATATATATATATATATATGCTAATGCTCATACACGGGGTAACAGTGACAACGCTCATACAACTTATACACTGTAACCATGGAATTTCCTTTTATGTATACACTAACCATACAACACATAAACTTATACATTGTAACTGTAATGCTCATACACCTTGGCACTGTAACCATGGCAACGCATACACCTTATAAACCGTAACCATGACAACACTCATACACCTTATACACCATAACCATGACAACACTATACACCTTATACACCGTAACCATGACAACACTCATACACCTTCTACAGTAACCATGACAACACTCTATACACCATGACAACACTCATACACTTATATAACCGTAACTCATGACTCACACCAACACTCTACCTTAACAGTTCCCCACACCTTCTAAACCATGTAACAACATGACTCATACACACAACACTCATACACCTTATACACTGTAACCATGGCAACACTCATACACCTTATATACAATAACCATGACAACACTCATACACCTTATACACTGTAACCATGACAACACTCATACACCTTATACATCGTAACCATGACAACACTCATACATCTTCTAAACAGTAACCATGACAACACTCATACATCTTCTAACGACATCACTCATACAAACAGTAACGATGACATCACTCATACATCTTCTAAACAGTAACGATGACATCACTCATACATACACCTTCTAAACAGACAACACTCATACACCTTCTAACCATGACAACACTCATACACATACACTCGACAACACTCATACACCTTATACACCATAACCATGACAACACCTTTTAAACAGTAACCATGACAACACTCATACACCTTATACACCGTAACCATGCAATTTCCTTTTACACCCTATAGTAGTAAAACTCATCGATCAGTAGTGTCAAACTCACGTCACTGTAGACCACATCAGCAATATGGTTGCCCTTGAAGGACCAATTGTAACTATAAGACAGTATATACACTCTTTGCTGACAGACACCAGCCTCATAACACAAAACACATACCGGTTTTGAAGCACAAGCATTCGCTTCGCTTTCCCATCTTTCTTGGAAGTGTCTTCCATCTGCATCAATTTTCCCCTTCCTGGACATTTTGGGATCATTTGTAGACATTTCTCAATTCCGCACTCGGTAAACACCAATGTGGGATACACTGCCATCTAGTGGTGGGATGCCATCACTTCGTGGGAAACAGTCGCATGCATTTGTGGCAGATGTAGTTTATGATCAATGCACGCTTTCAAATCATACACCTTTTCAGCTCTTGCAGGCCACATAAAAGGACACATTCGGCGGGACCATGAGTTTGACACTTGTGCCTTACACTGTAACCTTAGCAATGGTTATGTATGCATGGCAATAAATATATACTTTATACACTGCAAGCATCGGCTTTATACAGCCATGCAGTGCATTCGACACTTGTGCCTTATACACCTGTAACCTGCAGTCTGAATGGATGTATGTATGCATGGCATGCTATAAATATATACTTTATACACTGCAAGCATCGCAACCCTTATACACCTAATATGCAGTCTGACGATGTTATATGATCTGTAAAAATATGATATATATATAATAACCTTGTGTATAGTAAATGATCATGTTATATGCTGTAACCATAGAAATGATCATGGTAAATTCTATAACCATGGCAATTCTGACAAATCCTACACACTGTAACCGTAGTCATTACACCACAAAAGAATAGTGTTGCTATGGCTACAGTGCGCCTTTTTTCTTTTTTTTTTCTTTTTTTTTTTTTAAATATCAGAACTACCGAACATGAACCTACATGAACCTACATTTACATTATGCGTTCAAAGCAATTTAGTACGTTCCTTCCATCATCAGCGCTGCAGATTTAACAGTATGGGTTATTAGTGTATTGCTGCATAGTGCGTGGTACAGTGAGAATTCGGCAGCCTTTCACTCTGGATGCGGCGTTAGCGCGAGCATCCGGCTAATTAGGGTTCTTCTTTTATACTTGGTTATGACTTCTCATGCATCTGCCTCAACATGATCAAAAAGGAAAAGAGATTAAAAAAAAAAAAAAAACCTGATCAGAATTTTTTTCCCCATTTTATTTTCCCAGAAAGTCGTCGCTCTCTTTTCTTCAGACTGTCATAAACCAGTCAAGGCCATAGGCGCCAGTCGTAGAAACTCTGGATTTAATTACATTTTCCCTTTCCAATTGGTCGTGTGTTCATTTAATTCTTTTAATTGCCTCGTGGCGAGAGACGAGAGTCGGGAGTGCCAAAATATGACATGTTCCATTACCACTGCGTCTGTTACAACACGAGCCCGGGAGTCTGGGAGTCCAGCCTTAGTGACAGTGCTGCTACACTGCTGCTCTTTATGCAGTGAGGTACGATATTCAGAGATAAATCTAAAACACGTCTCTGTGGCAATATGATGAAGTTCCACGCTGCAAATGAACAAAAAAGATCATTCAAAATACTAAAAACACCACCCAGTAAGGGCAGATTTGGTTATACACTGTAGATACTTAAATCACACTATCTCAATAAAATGTTTCTATCTTCATTGAATACAAAGGGGGATACATCCGGAAAAGGCCTCCGGTATTGTTGTGGGAGGTGGAAGGAAACCTGAGGACCCTGAGGCAACCCCGTGTAGGCACGAAAACCCAGCTGAGTTACACTACACGGACAAAAGTATTGGGACACTTCACATTTTCCACAAATTCCTCAGTGTTAGAATAAAGCAGCAATTCCAATTACCATTATACGATTCTAAAACATGTTCCAGCTTTTAAGGATCCACAATGTTTATGCACTCTCTATTTAACGAGATAACATATTGGATCGGAACATTTCCTGAATTTCTGAGGATCTAGATCGGACTAACCATATAAAATACTCTATAGCTGCTATATTCTATGCTAATCATGGCCTCTTACGAGTCAAAAAACATCCCAGATGCACTATACGATTTAATTAGCTAAATGGCTAATTAATTACTTCACTATGCGAGCCACCACATCACTATTCACTACGCTGGAAACAAAGAACCCCAAAAAGGACACACAAACAAACAAACAAACAAACAAAAAAAATCAATGCAGCATGACACAGAACATAGCCATAATAAACAGAATGTGAAAGAAATTATTTCATACTCGACCCATTATTATGTGATATGCGTTTACTAATTGCTTGGTGTCAACAGTAATAGTCCATTGCATTCTGTCTAAAAATAAATAAATAAATAAATAAATACACAAACAAACAAACAGCCCTGAAAGTACACTATAAAATGAACAAATTAATTCTAGGTGTTGCAGAATGTTGAATTGTGCACAAAGAAGTTCTGGAACGTTCGGTGTCCTGCTGCTTGACGTACATTTCAAACACCATAACTATTTTAAAACATTTAAAAGAATATTTTAAATGTAGAGTAATAAACACACATTTGCCCATGTTGATTAGAGTAAAAAGTGTACATTTAAGGCTATATTTAAAACAGATAAAAAAAAGTCAGCTGGAATTAATCATTGATCATGCGATTAATCATGAGTTAAATATGTACTTATATATGAGAAACTATAGTGTAACAATATAATAAACCGAACAATTAAATAAATAGTTTCTGATGAACGTTCAGCACTAGTAATACATAAATATACATACAATGTATTAGAAAATTACATTTCATTTTAAAATCATTCAAAATGAAATGCAAAGGGGTCACGGTAGCTTAGTGGTTAGCACGTTCGCCTCACACCGCCAGGGTCCGGGTTCGATTCCCGTCTCGGCCATGTGTGTGTGGAGTTTGCAAGTTCTCCCCGTACATCAGGGGGTTTTTCTCCGGGTTCTCCGGTTTCCTCCCGGTCCAAAAACATGCACGGTAGGTTGATTGGCACCTTGGAAAATTGTCCCTAGTGTATGAATGTGTGTGCGTGCCCTGCGATGTGTTGGCATTCCATCCAGGGTGTATCCTGCCTTAATGCCCATAGACGCCTGAGATAGACACAGGCTCCCCGTGACCCGAGGGAAGATCAGATAAAGCAGTAGAAGAATAATGAAAATGAAATGCATAAATATATAAAAGAAATGTGGGTTAGTTCACTATTTAAGACACACACTTGTCAAACTTGAGGCCGTCATGTCATTTTATGTGGCCAGCAAGAGCTTAAAAGGTGTGTGATATATAATATATAAGGCTATGCTGCATTAACGCATGCACTGACATTAAACTACATCTCTCACAATGCATGTGACTATGTTACCCGCCACTAGATTGCAGAGAATTGAGAAATGTATCCAAATGATCCCAAAACAGCCAGGAAGTGAAAAAAAATTGATGGCGATACAAGGCACTTCCAAGACAGAAAGGAAAGCGAATACATGTTTGTGCTTCAAGGGGGAAAAAAAACTGCATGTCTTTTGTGTTATGAGGAGGCGTCGCGCATCAAACACTATAACCCCTGTTTAAAGACAAGGATAGTTCTAGTGACTACTATGGAAGTCTGATGCAAAACCCAAGACATTGCCTTTTGTTCGAACCTGTGAATCCAATTTGATGTATCCATGTTTTTAGGATTTTAATCATTACCCAGCTGTGAAAAAATCTTTGAGGGAGACTAACAGTGCATCATGTTTGGTGTGTTTTCAGGGATTTATGTCATTTAAGTTTGATTATATCTCGGGCTGTCAAATGCGTTATTAACGTGCTAACGAAATTCAATTTAATGTCGCACATTTTATTAACGCGCCCTTAATGCAGCGTGCATGACTATGCGAGTGATCTGCTCCTTCGCTCGCGAATGAATGAAAACCGGACAACAAAGAAGAAAAGAATAAAGAAACTTCAGCGCATCCACTTCCTAAATGGCCCCGAATTACGCCTACTAGTTGCACATTCACAACAGGTATGAGCTCCTCACCATATTAGCGTATATTACCGTATGGAACCTTCGACCGGAACAGAATTCTTAAAGGAGCCACGTCCCAATTAAAACAACCACTAAAATAGAAACATTAAAAATAATAAGAAATTAATATTAAAAGAATCATTTCCAGAGTGAAATAAATATTAAATAATCAATAATTTTATTAAAGGGAGAGATGAAAAGTATTCATTTAAGGTACACTGAAAATGTCCGATTAATCACGAGTGAACCCGTGACAACCGTGCGATTAATCTCGATTAAATATTTGAATCGATTGACAGCCCTAGTTATAACAAGCCATAATGTGTTCATCGAGCCCTCTGCTTGAGCTTGGCTTTTTAAATGAAAAAAAAAGGATATCATGTGCAGCTCAGGGTCCAAACACAAACCGAGAGAAATATATTAGTTGAACCCGAATCCGCAGTTCAAGCAAGATGAAGTGAGAGAAAGACAGAAGGACTCACTCTTGTTATAACACGTGGTCAGCACTCCTTTGTCGGCGGGGCTGGCGCCGATGTGCCATATCTCACCAGCCTGATGCAGGAGAACATTCTTATTAATGATGTTGTTCTCATCATCAAAGTCAATGATGTGGATCTGCCAGGAAGAAGAAAAAGCAAATAAAAATGGGAACAGCTCATGTAAATATATAAAGTGTGTGTGAGTGTGTGTGTGTGAGAGAGAGAGCATTCATTCAGAGACATTTGCTTTAATATGAAAGAAATTCAGAGCTTAAGCACAGAAGATATTTTGGATTTCTATCCTCGCACGCGGCCCGATACTCATCTCTCCAGCCTTTTCATTTTAACTTTAAACGCTTCTTTTGAACTTGTTAGATTTTGGAAATGTTATGAAATCCATCAGACATTTGCACAGAGCGGTTTTTTTTTCCTTTCTTTTTTTTTTTCCTTCCCCTCCTCTGCCCTGCTTTGCAAAATCGTTCGTCACCATCATACATGCTCATCAAAAACACACTCTTTCATACGAGTTCTGTTAGATCCGGGCCACATATGAATCAATGGAATGATTTTGTTATGGCTGATGTATGAAGGGAACCTAGAAATACAATAACCTACATGCACTTATTAACAGACCCTGCTGTAATGAGTATCATTACATTTCGAATAGTACGGGGGGGAAAGACAGAGGAGGAAAAACCTCTTATAATGTGTGATATTTGTCTCCGATCATATCATAGTTGAAGGAAACATCATTTATACCACGTACACAATAAGTTTGCTGGAAAAATGCTTGAAAAATGAAAGAAAGAAGAAAGGAAGAAAGAAAGAAGAAAGAAAAAGACAGTGAGGTTAATGATTTATTTAGTGACTGAAAAAATGAAGGAAATTTGAAATGAAAGAGTTTATTAAGCGTATTAAGTGTACACTTCACCTACAGTGTGTGTACTATGTGTGTACAGTGTTCTGTGTGGGAACACTATGTGCATTATATGTGTGGGGCTGTGTGTCTACAGTGCATGTACTTTGTGTGTACTATGTATACTGTGTGTGCAATGTGAAATGTGATCATTTCTACAGCGTGCAAACTTTGTGTGTACTATGCATGTGTTTATTTATGTATGCTGTATGTGTATTTTATGTGTACCATGTGTATACTGTGTGTGTGTCTACAGTGTAGACACAGTATACAGTATACACATAGTACAGTGTGTACTATGTGTATACTGTGTCTACATTTTGCATGTACTATGTGTATATTGTGTGTATGTCTACAGTGTGTACTATGTGTATATTGTGTGTGCACTGTGTCTACAGTGTGGGCATTTTGTACTATGTATATGCTATGTGCATTGTTTGTCTACAGTATGTATACTTTGTGTGTACTTATATGTACTGTGTGTGAATTTTGTGTGTGTGAATTTTGTGTGTAATATGCAATGTTTGTATAGGGTCACCAATTTGCATTGTGTCTAGGCTGAGTGCTCATAAAAAGTGCACAACTCATCAGTGAGTGCGTCTATAATGTAAAATGTAGTTAATTCGTTGTTTTTGTCAAAAATCACAAGTGTATTACTAAATGAGTATCATTAATAATAATAATAATTATAATAATAATAATATATCGAAGGTAAATTTGTTATTTCAGAGGAGTATTTCAAACTGGTAGCCCTTTATAACTCGGTGTCCATTAGTGCTCTCAGTTACAAAAAGGTTGGTGATCCCTGTGTACATTGTGTAAACTTTGTATACGGTATATCTACAGTCAGTGTGTCAAATGTGTGTGTGTGTGAATGTGTATCTATATATCTATATATATATCTATATATATATATATATATATATATATATATATATATATATATATATATATATATATATATATATATATATATATATATACTGTGTGTATAGTGTGTGTATTTTGTGTGCACTGTGTGCATAGTCTTCATTTTGCTTGTATTTATACTGTAAGCTATATGTGTCTGCAGCGTGTATACTTTGTGTGTACTTACGTATAGTGTATTTTTGTGTGTGTGCGCACAATGTATCAACAGTGTATATACTTTGCATGTACTTTTGTATACTTGTGTCTACTGAATGTGCTTTTTCTGTGTACTATGTGAATATATGCTATGTGTGTACACTCCGTCTCTACATGTATGTACTACACGAGTGGACTAGTCTACAGTGCCTACAGTGTGTGTGTGTGTGTGTATTGTTTGTGTACTGTGTGTGTACCATTTATATAGAGTGTATATGAGACGGAGCTTTGGAGCTCGTTTCTGCTGATCAGACGGCTGAAAGTCGGAAAAGAAACCATTAACCTTGGGTCGGATGGCATCGGGGGAAAATTATTAGGCAAAGTTGTAATTTTATGGAGGCGAGCAATACAAATAAATTCCAATGACTGGACAGGATAATTGGAGGCAAAAAGGAGGTCTGGTAATGGGGGCTGGCGATGAACCGCGTGCTCAGGTAGAAGGTTCGCGGATGATTTATAGAGTTTCATCCCAGAGATGCAGAGTGAGTCATCGCTCTTGGCCACTTGGGCCTCCTTCTCTACTATATTAATTATCCGAGGAGGCGGCAAAATGGGCTCAGGTGTAAAAACGGGCCGTCCGGCTTCGGCTTCTCTCGGTAAGGGCTCTTTAGAAAAGCGCGCGACAGAAAACACGGCTCCATGCGGCGCGGCAGCCTGAAGAAACTGGCAAGCGCGGGAGATTAACTATAATAGACTAATGATATGTGAAGCTCGCACAGGCGCGAGTGGACATCGCAGGAGGCGGAGAGTGGAAACGTGTGCCGAGGCAGCGCTAGGGCCACTAATAGCGCCGAGGCCCGGGCGATAAAACCGGAGGCTTATAATTAACCCGGATTATAGACGAGCAACCCGAAGAACTTCAGGTACAAAGTGTACAGAATCTTGGCCCGAGACGATCGTGCAGTGATTAAGGTAGAGTGTAGAGTACCCTCACCGGATGACTCAGCAAAAAAAAAAAAGTCAAAAGATTAGATTATAGGCACAAAATAATACGCATTGAAAGGCAGGAGCCAACAATCAATCAGAAAAGTAAAGGCAGAATTCGGCCTTGCGCTATATAATTCCTAATCATTCCATATCGGGCCAATAGTCGAGATCGGAGGTCAAAGTTAAGCAAAATCCTTACACTTGCCCATTTTTCCTGCTTCTTACACTTAACTTTGGGGTCTAGCAGGTGCATGTGTGTGTATATAAGTGTGTGATGTGGCCATCTGCCACGTAGGGATTAGTGGATGGGACTTACATCCAACCACCACGGCTTATTAATGTTCTACGAGGGTTTCATGAATGGGACACAGATTTGCACATGCACACAGGTACTGGCGTTTGATGAATGATATCCATTATTACATTACACTATACAAATCTCTATATGCAGAGCCAAAGACTCAGCAAATGTATTATGTAATATAATATATTGCATTCTATTATGCATATATATATATAATATATTGCAGTAATATTAACAGTTATGAGATATACCCCTATATAATGGGGAAGAAATAACGAAAGAAATAAAGCAATTATGAAGGAACATGAGAGAGACACTAATCAGCTGAAAACAATTACGACTTTAATATTAAACTACTGTTTGATGTACTGATTATGCCTAAGATACTCTAAAAGAGACCACCGAGTCATATGGGATAGAAAGACACACAAATAGCTTTTCAGCATAGCTTGTGTATTATAATATTTGGATGCAGCAGGTAAACAAGGTTATATGCATAATATAATAGGATATATATATAATATATACAAGATATATAGTATATATAATACAGATATATATATATATATTGCTATATATATATAGATATATATATATATATATATAGATATACACATCACACACACACACACACACACAAACATACAGTACATACTATACTTTGGCACCTTGGAAAATTGTCCATAGTGTATGAGTGTGAGTATGAGTGTGTGTGTGTGTGTGCGCGTCCGCCATTGCATCAAGGGTCTTTATTTTATAAGTATGTTGTTTGTATTATTTTTTAAATATATATTCTTTATTTATATTTTATTATTAATTTAAATTAAATTTTTAAATAAATAATATAAGTGATGTTAAATAAATAAATAAATATATGTGTGGGTGTATATATATAATATATATATATATATATTATATATATATATATATACTCTCTATATATATATACCATATATATATATATATATATATATATATATATATATATATATTCTCTCATCAGGCCATAAAAACACACATATGCACTGTACATATTTACATACTTCTATACTATTTATTAATATATATATTACATGCATTCAAAATCACTCACTTTCCCTCTTCAGGACTCACACATGAAAATATGTTCACCCCCACACACAGATACACACATACAAAAAGCCCTCGGGTGGGCATTTTTTGGCATTTTCCAAAAGCTTTAGAGATGAATACGTCCACAGGAGAGCAGTAATTGGCACTAGCAGGTAAATGAGATTGAGAGTGCTGCTCTCTGAACCCGAGGCTAGATATGATGGAATGGCTGGACGCAAGCTGAGGGATTTGGGGATCAGATCAGAGGGGGAAAGAACAAAGTGAAGGCACGATTTATAAAAGCTTTCAAATTCTTCCGATGCATCGCTCGAACTAAACTAACACAGGGGTATTGAGGAAATTGAGGAATTAATTCCTTTTAATTCCTGCATAGTAAAACAACCCGTTAACGGAACCTGTATAAGATATTCGTAAGCGTTTAAAAGGCTTTTATCGGAGTTTCGACATTAGTGAGCTCAGATCTGCTACTCACAAAGATTCATTTATGTCTCATATGTATATATGTATGTATATAGGTATATATATATATATATATATATATATATATATCAGAGAGACATATATAATATATATCTATAATATATATCATCAGATATAGAGGAGATATAGATATATATATAGATATATAGATATATGATATATATATATATATAGTATATATATATATATCGATATATATATATATCATATATATATATATATATATATATACATAATAAACCTACATACACATGCACACACACACACACACACACACACACAGTCGTGGCCAAAACATGCATCCTTCCGGCAGGACAATGACCCGAAACATACTTCAAATAGCACCCAGAAATGGATGGCAACACAGCGCTGGAGAGTTCATGAATTGGCCAGCAAAGAGTCTAGATCTAAATCCCATTTGAACACCTGTAGAGAGATCTTAAAATTGCTGTTGGGAAAAAAGGTTGGGAAAAGGTGCCCTTCCAATATGAGAGACCTGGAGCAGTTTGCAAAGGAAGAGTGGTCCAAAATTTGGGGTGAGAAGTGTAAGAAGCTTACTTATGGTTACTGAAAAGCGATTGATTTCTGCTATTTTTTCCAAAGGGTGTGCAACCAAATACTGAGGTAAAGGGTGCCAATAATTTTGTCCAGTCCATTTTTTGGAGTTCTGTGTGACATTATGTCAAATTAGCTTTTCTTCCCCCTCCCTTTTTTTGGTTTTGTTCCAATACACACAAAAGGAATAAACATGCAAAATGTGCTAATGCCACACTTATCTGTGAGAAAAATTCAGGGGTGCCTTACAATTTCGGCCTGTCTGCAGGATGCTTTACAAACTGCTCTATATACATTAAATCACATAAAGATTAATTTATGTCTCATATCAACCATTTGATAAATGCTAAAATCCACATGCTTTTTATTAACCAAATTAAAATCAAAATAATCGATCGACTGATTAATAATGTGTATGTATGTACACATAAACACACACATTAAACACACAAACACACACACACACACACACACACACACACACCACACAACACACACACACACATATATATAAAAGACGGGGTACGGTGGCTTAGTGGTTAGCACGTTCACCTCACACCGCCAGGGTCACAAGCTCGATTCCCGTCTCGGCCATGTGTGTGTGGAGTTTGCATGTTCTCCCCGTGCCTCAGGGGGTTTTTTTTCTCCGGGTTCTCCGGTTTCCTCCCAGTCCAAAAACATGCACGGTAGGTTGATTGGCACCTTAGGAAAATTGTCCCTAGTGTATGAATGTGTGTGTGTGTGTGCCCTGCGATGGGTTGGCATTCCATCCAGGGTGTATCCTGCCTTAATGCCCATAGACGCCTGAGATAGGCACAGGCTCCCCGTGACCCGAGGGAAGATCGGATATAAAGCGCGGTAGAAGGATAGAAGATGAATAGGAGAGACACACACACACCCAGAGACAGAATGAATGAGATAGATATATATATAGGTATATATATAGATATATTATTATATATATATATATATATATATATATATAGTATATATATATATATATATATATATATATAGACACACATCACACCATTATATATATAATATATATATATATACATATATATATATATATATATATATATATATATATATATATATATATATATATAGATATATATATATATATATATATATATATATATATATACACACATACACACAATTCAATTACTCACCTGATTATCAAATTTGAATGACTGTGTGCCCACTAGAAATCTTATAGCATCGGTTTCCGCTGTCTGAGCGGTCAAAGCTCGGCACTAAACTCCGGCAAGAGAAAACAAGAGCACCGATTAATAGATATTCATCTATATATTGACACTAAACTTCCATTAAAAAAAAGACAACAAATAACATTCCAATGTTATAAACTCTTTATTTATGTTACGCTGCTTTGGGACAATGTCCATTGATAAAAGCGCTATACAAATACAACCAAATTAAACAGAATTTAATTGCACGTTTATGCATCGATAGACAGCGTACACGAAGAAAATGGAAACTATTAAGAAAAGGAGGCGCAAGAAAAACACTGACTGAATTTCATATCATTAAATGCACTAATATGTAGCAATTAAATATCAATATGCAGCAATAAATGAAGGCACTAGATATCAGGAATAGCATTGTGACATTACAAGATTACGACTGGTGAAGTGAATAGCGGTGATTGTCTCGTCATCACGGCACCGGGTAGTGAGTGGGATATTATTAGGCAGCAAGTGGACATTTTGTCCTCCAAGTGTCCGAAGCAGGAAAAATGGGAAAGCATAAGTTTGATTTGAGCAAAGGCTAACTTGTGACGGCTAGACGACTGGGTCAGAGCATCTCCAAAACTCCACAGGACGATCCAACAGACGTGTAGCTTAAATTGCTACAGAAGTTAGTGCTATTGGTACAGGACTGTTTACACCAGGGGTCACCACCGTGGTGCCCCAAGGACCACATGAGTAGCTCTCAGGCCTGTTCTAAAAACTGAGATGCATCTAAAATGTTAGTGAACTCATTGTGAACTCACAATACTTATTGTGAGAAATCATCAGTGTCTTTAATTATAATATATAACTAAAGGCAAATGTGTTATTTCAGAAGAGTGCGTCAAACTGGTAGCCCTTTGTATGACTCACTATCCATGAAGTAGCTCTCAGGTTCAAAAAGGTTGGTGACCCCTGCTTTACACAATATTAGGCAGGTTGCCATAAGGTTATGCCATGATATGTGTAAATGTACATTTAAGCTCGAATTTGATCAACAAACTCGCATAACTTGCAGATAATACTTGCTCTTTTAAAGGTTGGATCAGGATTTTGCAAGGTGATCTTTACATGAACTTGAGTTGACATGAATTGGAGATCATTAAGCCACTTAATATGTGCAATGAACATAATTCAGTAGATTTGCATTTGGAGTAAATGCATTCAAATTAATTCATTTGATGAATCATTTAAAAAAAATCTCATACTTTGTAACAGAAAGAATATTCAAGAATAACAATAGCTCAATAGCATCAGGCGCTGGTTTATTTTATGAATGACACGGATATGAAGACCAACCTAACTGACGTCATGACATGACATGGTATGCATTATAATAACATGTATGTAAGGCAATCTCATCCAGAGAGCATGCGCAATGTTTATTGTAGTAGTATGCATGATATGCATTGTTTATTTTAAACAGAAAGCTGAATGCAATCACAGGGAAGCAGATATATAAAAAACAAATACACTACCTGGAACTCTAGGCCATATATAACAGGCGCGTCATCCTCCATGTTCCCAAAAGCTCTTATTCTACATCAGCACCACGTTACAGTGTAATTACGCACTGTTTTCAGATCAGATAATATTCTCCACTATTTAAATGAAAGCTGAGCAAAGCTGATTCCTCGTACACCCTTGCCTTACGCCCGATTTCCGCGTTGTGACAATCCGGTACGTTAAGAGCGCAGGACGCGTTTGCGTAACTCCCCTCCCTTTAAACCCAATGTTTTCAAGTTTGCGCTTCGTAAATCCTTTCAGAATACCAACACCTCCCGGTTCACGAGGTATGACCCTTATAAGACGCCGTACTGCATTTTTCATCCTGGAAACTCGACGAGTGTGTATGTCAGACTCGCCGTCATCTGCGCACTTGCGCATGCGCACTACTTTCAGCCCCCCCTTCCTCATCGGGTAGCGGCTGCTAGACGTGAAGGTGAGAGTTTTTGGTTCCGGCGGCGTTACGTTGCTAAGTACGGTGCACGTTTAAAACGTGTTTCTCTGCGGTAAAAATGAGCGCATTCAGTTTCATTTTCGACGGAATAAAATAAACTTTAATGTTTTTTTTTTTGTTTTAAAGAGAAGCTTCGCCGTTACCTGGTTAGCCGGCTATATAGCTTGCTGCTAGGACCGAATGGGTCCGTTCTAATATCCTGTGGAAAGTGCACAGGATAGGGCGGGACAGTACGCTATTTTACAGCCTACCTAGTGACCTTTGTGCTTATTATAATGGTATTTATTATTGAGCCGATTTGTAGAACTGTCACAGCTACCTGTGTAGCAGGTGGCCTAGCCTGGCCCCATCACAAATATCTCTTTATAATGGTCCCTTCTGATTTCATGAAAGTGCACATTGTAGGCACATATCGAGTCAACTGTGTGTTTGTAGAATGAGATGCGGCCCAGATATGTACCTGTCAGAGGACTAGTTCTTCAGTTTTGCCTGGCTGTGTAAATAATAGACTTCCTATATCGTTGTGATTTATTGAAGTTGTTTTTTTCCTGTAACACTGATGTTCCAGAAGTAATCTCGATGACAAATCAATTTGCATAACGAAGTGACTTATGATAATGACTGTATAAGGAAGGATTGGACTGAAAATACCACTAACGCGCACGAAAGAAGCTGTAATAATATTATACTGCTTTCATGCCACTTGTCTGACCCATGCTGATCATTCTCCCCGCTATGTTTGAATGACAGGCGGAAGCCATGGACAGTGGTGAGGACGCAGCTCAAAGGCCTTCGACGTTAGATCTAGCCGGATTAGAGAAAGACAACCCTTTATTCCTAGCACCTTCAGACACCCGCCGTGATGAGCAGCCGTGTCAACGCAACAGACTCCCTGTTCCAAGAGGAGAGCATTGACCTGGACGTAGAACCCTTCATCTCCCCGCAGGATGAGAGCGCTGCGTCGGGGAGCGTCACCGATAAGCTCAACGATCAGATGATGGAGAGCGTCATGATCTCAGATTCTCCCAACAGCGAGGAAGGAAGACGTCCCCATTGACTCTCTGTTGGAGCAAGCGGATGACAAGGAGTCCCTTGACTCTAAAGAGCGCGAGGAAGGCAAAGTGTTTGAAGTCAAAGAGGACGAGACAGAGGAGGAGAAGACGGAGGCTGAGACTGAACAGGCTTCTCTGTCTGACGATGCTGTCGTATCGGAAACATCGCTGACTTTAGTTGAAAAAGAGAAAATGTCGGACACTGATCTGGACAGCTTGATGAAGGAGGTGGTCACAGACCCAGCACCTGCTCCAAGCAGCCCCAAAGCCGAGGACACTGAGCTTGAAGTAGCCAAGGATTCAAGTAGTCAAGTGATTAAGGATGAGCCCATTCCCGTGTGTACTATTTTTAGTCACGGCATGCAGAACAAGGCGCAGTCCCTGGTACCCGACGGGTTTCAGCCCACTTTGGTGAAATCGCCAAGCTTTACTACCGGCCATAACGAAACTCCCAACAAACTTGCACCTCTGGTGTCTCAGCCCAGCCCCAGCCTCAGCAAGTTCTTCACCGATAACGGCACCGTGAATCCTGCCTCGGACTTCTTCGACTCCTTCACCACGTCCTCATCGTTCATTTCGGTCAGCAACCCAAACGCAGAGACGCCCAAATCCCCAGCCCCTCCTGAGCGGCAACTTTCCTCGGGCTCAAGCAGCCTTCTCCAGGACGCTGGGGCTTTCTTCAGCCCACACGACAGCACACAGAGGATCGTCCCAGGCCCCGCTGATCCCGTGGTGACCATTTCTAAGCTTCAGGCGGTGTTCTCCGGCAGCGACGATCCGTTTGCGAGTGCTCTGAGTATGAGCGAAGTGGATCGGCGATACGACGCCTGGCTTCCCTCTGAGGAGACCAGGAGAGTTCTGATCTCGGTGGCCACTCAGCAGGTCAACCCGGTGCACATAGACCGGGAGAGGCTGTCGATGCCTGGACTCAAGTTTGACAATTTGCAGGTGAGTGCTATGGGTGGGGAAGGACAGGGACCTTTTGTTGCCCGCTACACTGTTATATCCAAGCAAATATATTCTAAATGTATATAATGTATAAAATTCACGGTTTGTTACATACCTCGGTTTTAAAGTCACGGTTCAGTTCAATTTCAGTCGGAAGAAAGATTCTATTAACACAGTTTATTATAATTAACATCCCTAAATATCAACAGTTTACTTTTTTTTAAAAACAATTCTAAATAAAATGTCTGCTTGGCTAAATCATTTTATAAACATAAACCTTTTTTTTGTATTGATTACATTGAGTGATTGAATAAATTGGTGCAAATTAAATTAGGTACATGGACAAAATAACTAAAATCTTTTGTTAGACCCTCTTCAGAGTAATACAGATGTGTGTGTGTGTGTGTGTGTTACATTTAATGTCTAATTTCCTACAGATATGACCTACTTAACTGATCGACTAATCTTAGCATACTTCTACACTTATATTATTATATTCACTCTTTCCTTGTGCGGAATTATCATGATTTTCTCCTTAAAATATGCATTCTACATAAAATGCTAAAGAATGAAAAGTGCTGGTGAGGAGTTTTACAGGAAACGTTCCGAGCTGCTTTTGCAAAACAGGGATCCATGCCTTCTGACCAATCAGGGTAGAGAATTCATAAACTTGTGTTAAATTGTTATTAATTAAATTTATTAGCTATCGTAACCTGGTTGATCCCAATTTTTAAGCTTTTTTTTCATAGGAAAAAAATAATATAAAAAAAATACAATTCTTGAAAGTGTACAGGGATACATGACCATTAATCAGTGTGCCTTCTTTAATTTCATTCAGTCATGAAAGAGAAAACGGAGCGAGAGTAAAACTCCCACTCCTTATGTTTCAGGGTGATGCAGTAAAGGACCTGATGCTGCGTTTCCTTGGAGACCAGGCA
Organism: Kryptopterus vitreolus; assembly: GCA_030449085.1. Classification (NCBI taxonomy): domain Eukaryota; kingdom Metazoa; phylum Chordata; class Actinopteri; order Siluriformes; family Siluridae; genus Kryptopterus; species Kryptopterus vitreolus. Next base: position 21,317,010 of record JACRUU010000012.1, read on the forward strand.
GCTGCGAAGAGGCAAGTTCTCACCGCGAACTCGGTGGAGCAGAACTTCTTTGGTCTCAAACAGCTGATTGTGAGTCAACCTTCCTGTCCCCGTTTTAGAAAGGATAAGCAATGCTTCTTAAAATCGCTGCATCCTATGTCGTGTCCATGACTAGCCTGTAAATTGGTGAGCTCAGTAGTATTGATTTAAACACGACTTGGCAGCTGATGACAGTTCGTAGAGGTGCAAGGGGGGAGAAAAAAAACACTTCCTGGAAGTGATGAGAAACATAAACATGCCCTGGAGTTTATTGAGGAGGAGATGAAAGAAAGGCAGTGGCAGGAACAGGACGTGAAGAGCCCTGGGATAATAAAAGATTTAATTTGCCTCTGCAAATGTAGTTACTTTAGTGATCTGAGAAAACCGTTTCGGAAAGTATTTAAGCAAAACTCTGAGCTAGAAGTTTCCGTTAAATTATTTGACTTTTGATTACCGTCTAGAGTTGCAACAAACCTGGAAACAAATACATGCCGCTGTGCGATGTAGAATTCCAGTTTCAAGACCAAAATCAGTTTCAACATGGGAATATTCCTGGGAACAAAGTAAGCTCCAGGAATAAATGGTAGAATTGTCATAGTTGGAGTGAAAGAACACCATCCTCATTGAACATCCCAGAGTTCCACATCCATAACATCACCAACGTTAAGGCTTGACCTCACTAATACCCTTGAGGCATTAGTGTTTGCTTTATAAAGCAGCATAAAAGTAATAGTAATAAAGCAGAACAACAAACCAGCTAGAAGGCAGTTGTTTGTTTAGTTTGTTTAATTCTTTGTTGACAGACAACAAGGTGTTTGGATATTTTGGATTTGATTTACTGCTTGGGTTGTTGAGCACCATATCACAAACTCATGCTCATTTTTGGCGTTTTATTTTTTACACCATCACCCAGTTTATTCAACTCGGTTCTGGTTAGTGCCTTTTTTGTCGTATTTATTAGGCTTTGATGCTGGGATGTGTGAAATACCTGCTGGGAAACTTTGTCAAGATGACCATCGTGTCATTTATAGTCAAAGTCATTTATAAAAAGTGACGCAGGAGGAAAAAAAAAAACATTTCTGTTTCATGCTGGACCAGAGGTCAAGGCTGGTTTCTCCGAATGCAGTTGAATATCGGCGTGCCAGACACGTCGCCGTTGGTAACACTGGTATTTGGGGAAATCGGTAAAGAGAAGTAAACCGAAACTGATGTTCTTGAACCGTAGGTAATAAGTATTTATTAGAGTTTTAAGTAGCAAATCATTGTCCCCTTAACACACGTGAACCATCCCGCAGTAAAACTCAAATCAACTCGAGAAAAGAGAGTTCTGTGAAGAAAAAGCATGATTTAGTGCCTATATAATGCCGTAAGAAGTGTGCTTCTTTGTTAAGAAGTGTGTGTGTGTGAGAGTGTGAGAGAGAGAGAGAGAGAGAGAGAGAGAGAGAGATGTAGGTTGTATTCCCATCTGTAGCCTAAGGGGTTTATCTCACTGCATCACTGAGCTGCTTTCAAGCAAAACTGTCAGACACACACAAGCAGGTCAGAGCTGTTCAGCCTTCCCCACTGTGCCCATGCCCTTGAACAACACACAGACATGCACAAAATACTGTGTGTGTGTGTGTGTGTGTGTGTGTGTGTGTGTGTGTGTGGTGTGTGTGTGTGTGTGTGTGTGTGTGTGTGTGTGTGTGTGTGTGTGTGTGTGTGTGAGCGGGAGAAGGATTCAGGGTTAGCGAATTAGTAGAGAGCTGCTTCTGCTGATGTGCCGCTCCTTCCAGCATCCCCAGTGGGGCAGTTTGAGT